>VZQC01008045.1:609946-768625 GCA_009823505.1 Rhizomys pruinosus
TGATCAACATGCCTGTGCATACAAGCTTCTCCAACTGGACTATGGGAACCTTGGGTTGTTCAAAATTTGGACATAGATACTTGCAAAATGCACCAATTACCTAATTGTATGACATACTGAGTAACATCAATGTTATCTGCAAACAACTGTATCATTATATTGTAGAATCCCTTAAAAAACAACAACAACAACAACAACAAAAACTTCTTGTTTCACCAAAGATGTGGTAATCAGTGTAAAATTGTTTATGCATGATTAAGTCCCCCCCCCCACCCTGGGGATGTGTTGTAGCTCAGTGGTAGAGCGCACTGATAGAGTGCTTGCTCAGCACACAGTGAGGTCCTGGATTTGCTCTTCAGAGCCACAAAACAAAACAACAAAACTATGAGCCCAACCAAGAACATTTACATTTTCTTTTTTTTTTTTTTTTACATGTCGAGCAGATTCTATATTTAGAGTTTTATTATTTCTTTTTAAATTAAATAAAAGGTTTAGAAATGGATTAAGTTTCGTTGGGTCACACACACAAAAAAACCAACAAAAAGGCATGGATTTGGGGTAACCACCCATTCAGGAAATCGTCCCTATGCAGACACCTCTGAAAAAAGTACAAATGCCTTGATGTACTTGAGGCAATTAAGCCCCATAAAATGCTTCTTGAAGATCTTGAGGCATTCTCAATGCAGCCACTGTTCTGACTAAATTTATTCTTCAGTCCAGCTAAAGAATTGCTTTTATTTTCCCCCAGGCAACAACTGGTTACTTGTTTTTACATCACACTTCGTTCAAGTTCCTTTTCTTTTACATACAGGATTTGTGCTTCCCTGATATTCATGCTGACAACAACAACAGCAACAGCAAAAAGAGAAAGGAACTAAATCCCCAGGAAAGTGTATGCTTTTGAATGATTTCCTTGCGGTTAATGCAAATCTGCCTTTGGCTGCTTTCAGCTCTATGTGTGACCTCTGTAGTTGTCCCCATAAAGGAGTGCGCTTGAGGCAGAGAGAGAGGGCTCAGTGAAGTGCTTGCCAAGCAGCCATGCAAGCACGAGAAGACCTGGGTTCAGATTCCCAGCACTCCTTAAGCTTGGCAGGTGGCTCTGATGGTCTGTAACTTACCAGCTCTTTGGGGGGGGGTCAGAGACAATGGATTCCTAGAGCTCACTAGCCAACCAGTCTAGCTGATCAAAGAGGTCCTAGTTCAGTGAGAGACCCAGTCGGACAGGGAGCAGCAGAGGTACATGAGCATACACTGTATTCATGAGATTTGAGAAAGAAATAAAAATGCAATTTTATGGAACTTTATATTCACCCAAATTAAAGTAGTCTGTGTGTCCTTTACATAACAGTGTTTTCCAGCCCTTGATTTGCTTTTTGATTTGTAACAGACAATGAAAACAGGTACATTACAGCAACAAGCCAAATGACATAAGAGGATTAAAAGATTAGTACCAGGCATAGGGAGGCTCTCTGCTGGGCACACCCTGGGCTAAGCAGTTCAGGCTACATTCCTGAAAAACAGAGGTTCTTTCAGAAAATGTTCTTTATCAGTGACAGTGTAGCTTGCCCTTGACCTTGGGGCATATGAGGTAAATAGTTAAAGAACTTCTTTATAAGAAACATAATAGCATATTGGATCTTTCTTACTCTGAAATTCTAGGGCTCTTTCTGTTAGAGGAAGAGAGAATCCTAGTGTTACCCTAAATATCAAAGTCTTTATGCTCAGAAAATAGAAACCAATTCAATAAGCTACAATGATAATGCTTGCATTGAGGGATCCCAGGTCCTGAATTTCTGGGCTAAATAGCCTTCCTTTGTGGCAGAAAGAGCTCAAGTTTCATCCTTTATTCTGGTATAAATTCTTGATGGGCTTAAGTACTAGATATAAGCTTGGATTTAAAAAATGTTTCTATAATATTAAGCAGAAGATTTACTAGAGGAACATTCAATCCTTTGCAGGCTGCTATAATGACCAATAAAAACGGAAGTAGAATTGATGTGATTTGATCATTGCCACAGTGAAACAATTCTTTTTTTTATTTGTTCTTTTATTAATATATATTTGGTACAAGATTATCAAATCTAGACCCATGTTCCCCCCCATCCCCCCACCCCACCAGAGCTCATGCATTCTGCCAAACATGCTTTTCATCTCTTTCTCAGTCTTTCTTGATATTCTCCATGTGGAAGTTGACTGTTTTGAACAGAAGCTCACTGAGTGAAACAATTCTTGATTGGTGTGAAAACGATCATCCTACTTGGTACAGTGCGGCATAGAGATGCTGATCATTAGAATGGTGGAGTATAGTCTCGAGCTAGAAAAATCCCCGCACAGAAGTGGGGAAGTAGGGAAGAAGCCCCAACCTTAGCAGAAGAACTACTAGCAACCGATCACTTTGGGGAGGGGGAGAGTCAGGTTTTCTTTAAGGGCGACATTAAATAGATTAATCAGGCTAGAATGGATGGGCCCACATTGACAGGTATTTGAGGATACAAATTTGACTTGATAGGCCTGAATGCATATCACAGAGTACATGAAATTGGGTAGGGGGCATTAAGAAGGGTGGAGATAAGGGAACTAAATATGATCAAAACATGTATAAAATTTGCAAAAATACAATTACATGCTGAAGGCCAGAAGACATAGAAAAATATGCTCAACCTTAAAAAAAAAAAAGGAAAAAAATGATAATGATAAGCACTCATTGACTAGATTGGCTGGTCATTTTAAGCCTAGATATTTTGGGGCATATAATCGTACAAAAGGAAATGGCATTACTGAAGAAATTTGGAAGATATGTACAAATAATCCCCAAATCCCAGGCATATAACCTATAGAAATGTTTGCATAAGAGCTCCCATCTAGGCTAAATTGAAAAATAAGTCACAAGCAACATCACTGGAAGTTATCAAAATTGCCAGGTTACACAAAGGAATCCTGACCTGCCCTGTGTTTCTGTTCCTAGGAAATTCAAAACAGCAAGACCAAACTCCATTGGGTAGGAATGTACACATCACTAGTAACACTCCAAAGAAGTGAACACACAATTAACATGAGTAAGGATGGTGGAGAAAGGCATGCACAGCAGACTTCTGGGCTGCTGTGGTCAATCTGCTTGGCATGGACAGGACTTTGTAAATAATTACTTTAAAATTCATGTGTATTTTACATGGTTTTCTATGTGCAATTTACATGGTACTATAAAACACAAAACATGCATAAACAGAAATTCCGAGACCATCACCCATGCATGCGATTTCTCATTGTCTATTAAGAAGAATTGGGCTTAGCTGTTGAGAAGGCAGCTGAGGCTGGCAGTCTGGGAGCAAGCATGTGCTAGATTCAGGTGCCTATTTTTCATGTACCATCACTGACTGTGATCCAGGATGGGGTTGTTATCATATAAAATCCCATTTGCCTGGACTAACTTCTTTCCTTCTGCCTACCCACTTAGTCTTGTTGCATTGTGGTCTGAGGATAAAAACCTTCAGGCCGTTGCTATTTTAAATGGGAATGGACTGGGAATCTCTGACTTGTTCAGGACTTCCATTTCCATTCCAGTCAGGCTCTTTCTAAATGACGAGCACATTTGTTTTCATCAGCCTTCTTCTACCTCCAGAGGCACAGGCTGTGTTCCATAGATAGCAATGGAGAAAATATGCTCAGTGATTTTTTTTTTTATCATCTCCAAACACATGAGCAGAGGAATATCTGAGAGATGTTTTCATCTGACTAATTAGGTTAGAAATCTCAGGAGAACAGTCCTATTTCCTACATTTTTTAATGGAAAACCTTCAGCTTCTGGATGAGAATTTTGCAAGAATAGATTTCTCCTTTGGCAGTTTCTGGTGAATTTCCAGTGTGTGTGTGTGTGTGTGTGTGTGTGTGTGTGTGTGTGTGTGTAACCTTTTTCTCTCATCTTTTGGGAAATTTAAGTTTGGGCTTTAAGCAACTCATGTTTAAAGGCTGCAACTTCATATTATTTAACATGGAACCGTGTGGATGTCAGGGAAAGAAACGCATATTGGTGATTATTGATCAGTCGCTTTTTTCTTCCAGAATGATGCTTGCAGTGCAGTGTTCCTGAAGGCCCGCTTTTAATATAGATGAGTCACATGATGAAGTGTTGAACATTCCTCTCTTTATTTGAAACATTTTTCACTTGCTAGCCTGTGGATGTGCATGTTAGAATGAATAGCCTTCATTCTCTCAGTGCCTTACATTTGTTAGTCCTGCCTTGTCAGTTGGTGGGGAGTTCTCTAATGAAAGAAGCTGTTTTCTTTCGTCTTCTCCATGACTTTTATTTTATTTTATATTTGATTTGATTTGATTTGATTTGGTCTTTTTGAGACAGGGTCTCTTTTTAGTCCCAGCTGGCCTAGAGCTCGCTATGTAGACCAGGCTGGCCTTGAACTCACAGAGATCTGCCTGCCTCTGCCTCCTGAATGCTAGGATCAAAGGTGTGGGCGCCATCACACCTGGCTTAAAGACAGTTCTTAGCTGCCATGTGAGTGCTGGGAATCGAACCCGGGTCCTCTGCAAGAGCAGTCAGCGCTTTTAACTGCTGAGCCATCTCTCCAGCCCCCTCCATGACATTTAAACATAATGTCTGTCACCCAGTACGGTGGACCATCTGTGGTGTTTGGGAGGCTGAGGCAGGAAGATTTGTGATTTCATTCAGTCTTGGCTATGTAGCAAGACCCAGTCTCAAATAAATAAATTAGTAAATAAATGAATAAGTGTGAAAAATACATAATGCCAAAGATGCCCTTTGCACTTAATAAATCCTTATCACTTTTGATTGCGTCTCTTTAAAAAAAGAGGTGTTTTTTTAAAATGATAAGTTGAAGCTCTTGTTCATTGTGATCAGGGCCATTTACTCTACACTGTAGGAATGACTGAGTTTGGAGCTAATTTTTCAACAGAGTGCAATTATCACTGAAAATTAATATTATTATTAATAAAAATAGGGAATCTAACCAATTTTAAAATCCAATGGCAGAGAAGCATGGGCAAGAAAGTAATATTATGTGTGATGACAAGTGGAAAAGAAAACGGGTAATTAGAGGTGATGAATATATCGCAGCTACAATTCTAGTCTGAGGCAGAACTGAGAGTCAGGGAAAATCATGGGGATGTGATGAAGAAAAGAAGCGCCTCTCCAGGAACCAAGCGGAAGCTCTTGCCGCAGAGAAGCAGGAATTCTAGCACAGCTTACAACTGCTCAAGGCTTTCTCCCTTCTCAGCTGCAACCCTGCAGTTTTCCAGGAATCTCACCAGAAGCCAAATTTACAGGCAAAGGATGTCTACTAATCCCAGCAAGACAGTGGATAAGGCTAATGCGAAGATTCTTAACTGTGACTCTCTCTTGAGGAGCCCATAACCTACCCTTGGTTATGTCTACTTCCTGCATTCCTCTCAAAGAAGCCCATGCTTATCCATGCTCTCAAATATGACTTGCTTTCTTTCCTTGAGTGTCTCTCTTTCTCTTCACTTTTGTGCTTAAAGCCTATATTAAAATATCTATGTTATTTATTTTTATTTTATGTGTATGAATGCTATGCATGTAATGTATGCATGGAATGCTATACATGTAATGTATGTAAATGCACCTGTGTCATGCAGTGCCCTAGGAGGCCAGAAGAGGGCGTGTCCTGGAACCAGAGTTAAAAGGTCCTCAGTTGCCATGTGGGTGCTAGAATTCGAACCTGGGCCTTCTATAAGTACAGGCCAGTGCTCTTAAATACTGGGCCATCTCTCTAGCTCCAATATGTTAAAATATCTTTAATAAAATATGTTTAATAAAATCTTTAACTCTGCTTCAAACTGGCTAGGTCTGAAATTCCGTGGTGTGTGTGTGTGTGTGTGTGTGTGTGTGTGTGTGTGTGTGTGTGTGAAAGCCATGAATTTTGGTTTGGTCTGAGTCAGGATCTCTAAGAAGCTGATGGAACTCCCGGGGGTCACGGAGTGGAGTTGTGTTTCAGTCCCATCACTGCTGACAAGTCTGCTGGATTATTTTGTCCACTGTCCTATGCTGCTGATGTCTGTTACAAACTGTAGGCTCAAGTCAGGGAATCAAAGACCACTCTTTGTGATAGTTAAAAAGATGCCCTGGCAGAGGCAGTGCATGGCCACAAGGAAACAGAGTCTTCCAGACAGCTGATCAGTTACGAATGTGAACTCACAGCAACAGTGGCCGTATGCACAAGTCCCATGTAAGCTCAAACCAGGAACAAATCACAGCATAGACACAAGGAAGGGGTAAGATGTTCCAAACACTGCCTAAGGGAATTTTAGCAACAGATGGCTGCTGGGAGGGCCAGAGACAGTCTCTTTGAAGAATGGGGCTCTTGGTAAGTTAACCAGGCTCCAGGAGATGAACCCACACTGAAAGATATTTGGAGACACAAATAAGACTCTCTCTCTCTCTCTCTCCATATATATATATATATATATATATGACTACATTAAGTTGGTCAGGGAAGCAATAAGGGAACATACAGGGGAAAGGATCTAAATACCATCAAATTATATTGTATGAAAACCACAAAAGTTCAATAAAAGTATATAATAGTCAAAATAGGTTACCTTGAAGAAAAAGATTTTGCTTACCGGTAGAGTAGAGTGCTTTCCTAACATGTATAAGACCATGGATTTGACCCACAGTGCAAACAAGCTATCTCCTTAGTGCCTCTTCAAAATTCTTAATATTTAGTTTTCAGTGTTAATTTCCACTGAACCCTGTAATAGAATGAAGTGGGGACAGATTCCGTGCAGAATTCACACTAAAGACTCTTTTTCTATGTGTAGTGTATGACACATACACCCATGTGTGCGGGTGCAAAGTGTGGATGTGGCTGCATTTGCACGCGGATGTGAAGGTTGACAGCAGGTACCCTCATCAATCATTCAGCCTTCTATATTGAGCTCTCACTCAAGCTGGAGCTCAGCAGTTTGCCTGGTTCAGGTGGCCAGCTGCCTCCAGAGGTCCCCTGTCTCTTGAGGACTGGGATTACAGGCAGGCTGCCATACTCACAATGCATTTACATAGGGCCAGAGATGTGAACTGATTTTCATACTTACGTGGCAAATGCTTTGCCCACTGGGCCACCTTCCCAGTCTCATTAAGAACTCCTTGATATGGAGTCCACGCCAAGGGTTCAAAGAACCTGACTTCCCTTGATGCTGTATATAAAATCAGCTCTGTGTATAAACATCACTGTTACGTTTTCTGGAGTTTCATTTGAGATTCATAGCCCCTTTGTCTTGGTGAAGGATAACTACTGCTAGGCAACCCTCAGCATGTATTCTATGTTTTATAATTAATCATGTGAACTTGATTAGACAAGGGAGATTTGAGAAAAGATGATTTTTACAGACTCAGCTGGCGTTTTGCATAAAGACTGTTCTTATCATTGTTCAGCTGAGATTGTTCAGGGGATCCCTTTCTAGAATTCAAGCATCTTATGCTGTAAATACCAGAGACTATTTAATACTGCAAACATTTTTATACTCATGACTTGGCATGGGTATGAGTTGGGACATGCAACATTTGCAGAGATGATGTTGTGCGGGTTGGCAGTATGGGATTTGGCAGAAACACACTCTTCTTGGAGCTGCAGAACACTCCAGAAGCACATCTCTATTTTTGTTTTCTAGAGCTTTAGTCTCTTCTATCAAAAAAAGATTTTATTGACATGTAACAGATATATCACAAAATTCACCTTTTAAAATATACAGTTTGGCATTTTTCATTTAGTCAAGAGATTGTGCAATACTATCTACTGTTTAAGTGTTAAGTCTACTTCTGGAATTTTTATTATTTTTGTTCTGATAGCTCTAGAACAATGCTGTGGTTTATTTATTTAAAATATTTATGTATAAACTGAAATGAACTCTGAATAAAGTAGCCTGAAAACATATTTCAAGGGAGGTCTTGAGAACATGTTTTAGTTAACATCCAATCTAGTGCCAGATTATGTCTTTGTAATTCAGTGTTTACACAGAGTGTTAAGTGTTTTTGTGCCTGAGTTTATGTGTGGTGTTTCTACACGTTTTCATGTAGATGTGAATGGTACATATGGGTGTGGAGGACAGGGGTTGATGTTAGGTGTATTTTTCAATTACTCACTCTCTGTACCTCCTTTTTTTGAGAGAGGATCACTTACTGAACTCATGGGTTTGGCTGAGCTGACTGGCCTATGAGCTCCAACTGCCTGTTTGGCCCATGAGCTCCGACTGCCTGTTTCCATCTTCCCCAGTGCTGGGATTAGCAATGCATCCTGCTAGACCAGGCACTTTACCAACTGAGCCTTCTCTGCAGCCCCTTAATCAGTTTTTAAAATGTAGAAGCTGTCTCCTGGGTCAGAAAAAATATCAAGTTGAAACATTTGAATTTGCCATGCTCATAGGCACAAAGCAGTGAACACTTATAATTTCATAGGGTTCAGCATAATAAAACTTCCATGAAATTTTCATGTGTACTCCACTGGCATTGCAAAATTTCAAAGGAGATGTAATGATAGAGGCTCATTAAATTAAAGCAACTCAGTCATGACGCGCACAGCTAAAATACTGCATTGCTTTGTGATTGTATAACAATAATCGCAGTATTCTCATTCCCCACTGTGTTCATGTATTCGGCCCTAAATATTTATTAAGCACCTGTCAAGGTGGAAGGTGGGAAGAAAGACACAGTCTCAGCTTTCAGGGATACACATTTTTGCTTTCCTCTCCTTTAGCTTTCTTTAGTAATTCATTACTGAGAATTGGTCTTGTGTTTATCTTTCCATTTTTCAGCAAATTCTAATGTATTCAGTTACTTCTTGGTCCCTGCTGTGTGATGGCTCAGCCAAGTCCTTCTTCCATTTTCATAAACACCATTTATACAAATGGCTATTTTCTTCTTCTGTTCCCTACAGTTCATGGAGTGGACAGAGTTTTCTCTCAATGTTTCAGTGCTACAGTGTTTCCATCTTACTTAGAGATAGAATTCTGTGGGTTTTTTTTTTTTTCCCCAAGCATAGGAATTACCTGCTTCCTTTTTTGATGAATACAAGTGAGTCTTGATTCTTAAATATCACAAGGAGATTAAAGCATTTAATTGACCCCTATACTTACAGAATCCTGAAAAGTTAAAATCTAGTTCTTAACATTAAAATAGCAAAATCACTAAACACAGTAGACACATAATAATTTGTACACATTCCCAGGACAACAATAATCCCTATTGTATATTATTTTGGGCCTTCTAATATTCAGTATATTTTACCAGACTTGAGTTGAATTGGAGTTTACTCCTGGACTAGTGACTTGGGATGGAGAACTATAAGTATCCTTTGGTAATTTTTCTCTAGGGATAGCTCCCAAGTGGAGAAACAGAATGCACACCTGTCTTGGGCTTATACTAGAAGGAGACAGTGGGAAACAGTATGATGTTAATGGTATTCATTTTTCTAGAACTGATAGAAAATAGAATTTAGGTGTGTTGGAAAATACTTTAACCCATTTTTTTCCATTTTAATTGATGAAACATAAGTGCAGAAAAGTTAAGCAATTCATTCAAAGTTGCTCAGTCATAATTAGAATTCAAAGATTCAAGGTCAATGATTCAAAGTCTCCACACAATGGTCTTTTTCTAAAGCTTTATTCATTGTGTATGTGAAAGGGATTAAATTTATAGCCTTTCTATTTCTAACTTAGGCTATTTTTAAATCAAAGACCTGTTCCTTCAAATGTCTTTTCTCTTTCCTCCCTGCCACTATTCTTCGGAAACTCTTTAACCTCCTTGACTAGAAGCAACTCAGTGGTTCTCAAACTTAAGCATACATCAGAGTTAACTAGAGGCCTGGCTAAAATACAGATTCACAGGCCTAATCTTCCAAATGTATGACTCAGTAGATCTGAAGTATGTACGTGCAAGATTTTGTATTTCTAGGGCTGGGATGAAGACTCAGATAAAGTGCTTGTAACTCAATGAAGAAGATCTGAGTTCAACTCCTAGAACCCCTGGGAAAACAAAACAAAGCAAAACAAAATAATACAAAACAAAACACCCAAAAAACAGGACTTGGTGGTACATGTTTGTAATCCTAGGGCTAAGAAGGTAAAGACAGGCATATTCCAGGAATCCCTGGCCAGCTAGCGTAGCCTAACTTTGGTAGCCTAGGCCCAGTGAGAGACACCCCTCACATCTTAAAAACGAAGTGGAGGGTCTGGAGAGATGGTTCAGTAGTTAAGAGTACTGGCTATTCTTGGAGAAAACATGGGTTCAAATCTCAGCACCCACATTGGGGCTAACAATGGTCAATAATTTCAGTTCCAGGGGATGATCCCATGCCTTCTTCTGTCCTCTGTGGACATTGCATGACATGGGTGAACTTACATACATGCAAGCAGTGTACTCATACACATAAAACAAAAATAAATAATTAAGAAACTCCACCCATCCAGGGCTCAGGGACCATTGCTGAAGCGTGGGTGGGAAAACTGTTAAGAGGCAGAGGGAGGTGCATGACGATGTGGAAATAGAGCTACAGGCTTCTGGGACCTTGTTCATATGAACCTACAGCAACGATATCAGCATACACAAGACACATGCAAACTCAATCAGATAAAAACTCAGTATCGAACTGTGGAAATGAGCATTAGATCCTAATCTTAGTCAAAGAACTATTAGCACTTGATTACTGCTGGGTGGGGAAGAGCTGATCTTAAAGGGAGGGACTCTAGATAGGCTGACTAGTCCTTACACTGAGGGACATCTGGAGACACTAACTTGACACAATAGGCCTTAACACAAATGACAGAATGTATGAATTCTATTTGGAGGGCTACAGGAGGGTACCAATGGGAAAGGGGGTGTAAAGACGATTAAGATGTTCTGCATGAAATATACAAAAATTCAATAAAAATTTACAAAAAAATAAAACCAAGGTGGAGCTGGATATGGTGGCATTCACCTTTAACCCAGCACTTGAGAGGAAGAGGCAGGCAGGTATCTGTGAGATCAAGGCCAGTCTGGTTTACAGATTGAATTCCAGGCCAGCTGAGGCTACAGGGAGACCCTGTCTCAAAAAACAAATGAATGAACAAACAACACAGCCACAACAAAAAAACAAGGTGGAGAACTCCTGACATTGACTGTTGACCTATGCGTCCCCCCACCAAATATGTCAGGGAGAGAGAGAGAGAGAAAGAGAGAGAGAGAGAGAAAGAGAGAGATTTCTAAGGTGTTTGTGGGTGCTAAGGTTGGCTGGAGAACACGCCTTTAGAACAGGCTTGTTACCCTCAATAAACAAATTTTCTAATGCCTGTATTTCCCTGTGCTCAATACTTTAGCCTTTGAAATACAGTATGTTATTAGATATTCACCCATCCAAGAACTCAGTTGCCCTGTACAGTCATCTGGCACTGGCTGCCACATGGAGATCAGTGTGAAAATGACTACATATCTGGGCAGATGGCTTGTGAGTCAGCCTGGAATAGGAGGGGAGCTACTTAGCATGTCTGATTAGCACTCACAGCTCCTAAGGCCTAATCTCCCCCCTTTTTTTTTCTCAACAAAATAATGTTAAAAGTGCCAATAAAAATAAAACAGCCATACAAATTAAGATTTTTGAGCCTTCAATTATCTTCAGTCCTTAAAGAAGCCGTGGATTCAAATGCTGCTTTAGTAGTCAGGATGCTTAAGTACAGCCATAGGACTCAAGTTAGCCAGTGTCAGCAAAAGGCAATTTAATACAAGGTTTCATGGGGCTTCCAGAATTTGAGTGGACTTAGAAGAACCTGGATCTCATTCAGAGCTCTCTGGGGAAAGTGAGAGTTAGTGATCCATCTTGTATTCCACAGGAAGGCATTGTGGGAGATTACGATGATTGAATGCGCCAGTCTGCAGCATCTGCTTCAATTATCATGACCAAAGTGTGGTTTATTCTTTATTTTCCAGCTAAATACTGGCAGGATATCAGCTCTTGGCTTTACGATTTCATATATAAGGACTTATGACTTGGGTCGGTGTTGAAGGGAAGATATGCAAATGAACTGACCAGTAAATGGAAAATTTCCTTTAAAAATTCTGTTAGGGTGTCGGCAGGAGGGTTGGTGTCAGTCTTTGCATTCCTGGGACTTTAGGATTCACTAAGATCTTCCATTTGAAAACAAGACAATCTGGCAACCACTGCAACACAATTCTTATTCTTTTGCTACTGGTGACCCCAGAGCTTCAAATTAAAGCACTACCCTTCTGCATTATGGAACAATTTATTGATACTGGAACTTTGGAAAAT
The DNA here is from genome assembly GCA_009823505.1 of Rhizomys pruinosus. Taxonomy (NCBI): domain Eukaryota; kingdom Metazoa; phylum Chordata; class Mammalia; order Rodentia; family Spalacidae; genus Rhizomys; species Rhizomys pruinosus. Next base: position 622,234 of record VZQC01008045.1, read on the forward strand.
ATTTGACTTTGATAAAGATTCATCCTACCATTAATTGATTTATACCATATATTAAGTTAAACCATCATTGGTTTAAAGGAGTCAGCAAATTTTATGAATTATGAAATGAGACATCATAGCTATTTCCTATTAAATGGCACTGGAACACTGTGCGCTGAGGAATACTGAGCAGAATTGGAGGCTGAAGCATCCCGATGGATTCCTCACTTTCTTTGCAACACTAACTGGTGGCTGGGCAACTATGGGAAACATCTAAGCTGTTAAAACAGAATCACAGTGCAATGGCTTAAAGAAAATGAGGGATTGTTTCTCTCCAAGGTGCCTGTCAAGAGCAAGAAAACAAAAAATAGGTCATACATATATGACTTTTTGGTCTCTCTTTAGCCCCAGCTGGAACTCATTATGTAGACCAGGCTGGCCTTGAACTTACAGAGATCTGCCTGGTGAGAGTTGAAAGAAAACAAATAATGGGATACTGTATTAGTCAGGGTTCTCTAAAGAAACAGAAGCAACAGGATGAATATATATAACTATATACAATTTATTGATTTGCTCACGTGACGGAGCTCAACAGTAGCGCCGAACTGGAGAGGCCGGGAATCCAGGGAACTGCTCAGTCCGCAAGGCTGGATGTCTCAGGAGTCCCAGTCTAGTGCTGAAGGCCCGAATGGATTCCAGGAGATCTGCCAGTCTCGGTACACGCTGGGATCCGAAAGGTTGATCACAGCAGCAAGGCAAACTCACCAGATGAGAGAGAGGCAAGCCGCAGGAAGAAGGAAAAGGGACCAGCTCCCGCTGCCGTGGCCTTAAATACTGCCTGCCGGCAGAAGGTAACACCCACATTTGGGGTGGGCCATCCGGGTTGAGGTGGTCCAATCAGAAGACCCTTTTCTCTTATTTGTTCCTTAGTCCAGTCAAGTTGACACCCAGGATTAACCATGACAAGTCCACCCCTTGTCAACTTGACACCCAATAAATAGCCTCTGCTTAAATGTCAATTGCAAACGATGGCAGGGTCATAATTCCACCTAACATGTTATAAGTATCTCATGTGCAATAGCAAAGCATTATATCTTAGAGTAGGTGGTAATGTCCTTGAGAAGAACTTAGTCCTTCAGTATCTAATAACCTAAATATGACAACACTTAACACATATCTCAGTTGCACATTCAAAGGGGAACACAAGTATCCACTTAATATACATACATATATACATATATATATATACATATATAAACAAGCACATTCTTAACCAAATAGGACGAAGGTTAATATCTATTATAATCCACGTTTCTGCAACTGGTCCCGTGGCTTCAGCTGATATTTATGACTACCTTCTTCTACTACCCATTCTGTATTTCCTCCGCCATCAGCAAGCACCTCTGCAGGTCTTGGCTCTTTCCCTGGAGGAGTGACCCATACCTTCATCCCTGAAGGGTCTGGGCCATTTATTGTCCTGTCTGGTTTGGGTTGTTGGAGTTTCCCATTGACCTTAATCATAGGACATGGTAGCACCAGAAGGCGCCCTACAGCATCTCCTGCCTTCCAGACATAATCTTCCTTGCCCCCATTGTGGAGAAAAAGTCCAATTTCCCCATGGTAGTCTGGATCAATCACTCCTCCTACTACTGTTATTCCTTCCTTAGCCTGTTGGCTTAAAGGCAGTAGAAGCCCGAAGTGGCCAGGGGGAAGTCTTAGCTTCCAGTTCAATAGAACGTTTGCTGTATCTCCTGGCAAAAGCACTCCCCCCATTGGAGCCAAAACGTCTAGACCAGCAGAACGCAAGGTCGTGGGTACAGGAAGCAAAAATTTTCCTACTGGGTCACTAGGGGTGATAGTGAGTGGAATCATTCCCACTTCCACCCCTTGGTTCCTGGACCCATGAATTCTGGCTATAGGAGAAACAGTACCATATAGTGGACGCTGATTCAAAGCATATACTGCTTGCTGGAGAACCTTGCCCCAGCCCTCCAGGGTATTGCTACCTAATTGGCGCTGTAACTGTGTCTTCAAGAGGCCATTCCATCGTTCTATCAAGCCAGCTGCTTCTGGGTGGTGGGGAACATGGTAAGACCAGTGGATACCATGACCATGGGCCCACAGTCGCACTTCTTTGGCTGTGAAGTGAGTTCCTTGATCAGAAGCAATGCTGTGAGGAATACCATGACGGTGGATAAGGCATTCCGTAAGTCCCTGGATGGTAGTTTTGGCAGAAGCATTACGTGCAGGAAAGGCAAATCCATAACCAGAATAAGTATCTATTCCTGTAAGAACAAAACGCTGTCCCCTCCATGATGGAAGTGGTCCAATGTAGTCAACCTGCCACCAGGTTGCTGGCTGGTCACCCCGGGGAATAGCACCATATCGGGGGCTCAATGTTGGTCTCTGCTGTTGGCAAATCTGGCACTCGGCAGCAGCTGTAGCCAGATCAGCCTTAGTGAGTGGGAGTCCATGCTGTTGAGCCCATGCATAACCTCCATCTCTGCCACCATGACCACTTTGTTCATGGGCCCATTGAGCAACAACAGGGATAGCTGGAGAAAGAGGCTGACTATCCACAGAACGAGTCATCCGATCTACTTGATTATTAAACTCATCCTCTGCTGAGATCACCTTTTGATGAGCATTTACATGAGACACAAGTATCTTCACATCCTTTGACCATTCAGAGAGCTCTATCCACATACTTCTTCCCCAAATGTCTTTCTCACCAATTTTCCAGTCATGCTCCTTCCAAGTCCCTGACCATCCAGCCAAACCATTGGCTACAGCCCATGAATCAGTATATAATCGAACCTCTGGCCATTTCTCCTTCCAGGCAAAATGCACAACCATGTGCACTGCCCGAAGTTCTGCCCACTGTGAAGACTTTCCTTCACCAGTGTCCTTTAGGGTTGTTTCAGAAATTGGCTGTAATGCTGCAGCTGTCCACCTCTGGGTGGTGCCTGCATAGCGTGCAGAACCATCAGTAAACCAGGCCCTAGTCTTCTCTTCCTCAGTCAACTGATCATAGGGCAAACCCCATGAAGCCATAGGTGCATGCTTAAGCCCAGGAGACATTGTAACAGGAGTGGGAACCATAGGCATTTGGGCAACTTCTTCATGTAGCTTGCTTGTGCCCTCAGGGCCTGCCCGGGCCCTGTCCCGTATGTACCACTTCCATTTGACAATGGACTGTTGCTGTGCACGTCCTACTTTATGGTCTGGTGGGTCAGATAACACCCAGCTCATGATGGGCAGCTCAGGTCGCATGGTGACTTGGTGGCCCATTGTCAAACGTTCAGTTTCCACTAAGGCCCAATAGCAGGCTAAGAGCTGTCTCTCAAAAGGAGAATAGTTGTTTGCAGATGAAGGTAGAGCCTTGCTCCAAAATCCCAAGGGCCTCCGCTGTGATTCCCCTATGGGAGCCTGCCACAGACTCCAGACAGCATCTCTATCTGCCACTGATACCTCAAGCACCATTGGGTCTGCTGGATCATATGGCCCTAGGGGCAGAGCAGCCTGCACCGCAGCCTGGACCTGTTGAAGAGCCTTTTCCTGTTCCAAGCCCCACTCAAAGTTTGCTGCCTTACGAGTCACCTGATATATGGGTCGTAGTAACACACCCAGATGAGGAATGTGCTGCCTCCAGAATCCAAAAAGACCCACCAGACGTTGTGCTTCTTTCTTGGTGGAGGGAGGGGCCAGGTGCAACAACTTATTCTTTACCTTAGAAGGAATGTCTCTGCATGCTCCACACCACTGAACTCCTAGAAACTTCACCGAGGTAGATGGCCCTTGAATTTTAGTTGGATTTATTTCCCATCCTCTCATGCGCATATGCTTTACCAACAAGTCTAGGCTAGCTGCTACCTCCTGTTCACTGGGTCCAATCAACATAACATCATCAATATAGTGGACCAGTGTGATATTTTGTGGAAGAGTCAGGCGATCAAGATCCCTTCTAACTAAGTTATGGCACAACGCTGGAGAGTTAACATACCCCTGAGGTAAGACAGTAAAGGTATACTGTTGGCCTTGCCAGCTGAAAGCAAATTGCTTCTGGTGGTCCTTATGAACCGGTATTGAGAAAAAAGCATTGGCCAGATCAATAGCTGCATACCAGGTACCAGGAGACATATTAATCTGCTCGAGTAAGGACACCACATCTGGTACAGCGGCTGCAATTGGTGTCACTACTTGGTTGAGTTTTCGATAGTCAACTGTCATTCTCCATGATCCATCTGTCTTTTGCACAGGCCAAATTGGAGAGTTAAATGGAGATGTGGTAGGAATCACCACCCCTGCATCTTTCAAATCCTTGATAGTGGCATTAATCTCCGCAATCCCTCCAGGGATACGATACTGTTTTTGGTTCACTATTTTCCCTGGTAGAGGCAACACCAATGGTTTCCATTTGGCCTTTCCAACCATAATAGCCCTCACTCCACAGATCAGGGAACCAATGTGGGGATTCTGCCAATTTCTAATTATATCTATCCCAATTATACATTCTGGGACTGGGGAAATAACTACGGGATGCGTTCTGGGACCCACTGGGCCCACCGTGAGTCGGACTTCAGCCAAAACTCCATTTATCACCTGACCTCCATAGGCCCCTACTTTAACCGGAGGGCCACAATGCTTTTTAGGGTCTCCTGGGATCAGTGTCAACTCAGAACCAGTATCCAATAGGCCTCGAAAAGTCTGATTATTTCCTTTTCCCCAGTGTACAGTTACCCTAGTAAAAGGCCTCAGGTCCCTCTGGGGAAGGACAGGAGGAAGGCAAACAGCATAACTCTTTGGTATTGTGACAAGGTCCTTCCTCACTGGAACCCGGCCACCCCTTCATTCAAGGGGTTCTGGGTCTGTGAACTGTCTCAAGTCTGGAAACCGGTCAACTGGGCGGGATTCGCTACTCCTAAAATCAAATGTTGACTTCCTGTCATTCGTTCTAGAGCTTTTCTGCTTATACAGATCAAATAAAAACTTAGTAGGCTTCTTATGTATTTGGTTCCTGGGAACACCATGATTAATTAGCCAGTTCCAAAGATCATTTCGGGTCATGCCATTATAGGTATTGTTTTGCCTTTGCCACCCATTATGATAATTACTGTAACTACGCTCATCTGGCCTTCTGCGATTCAGTGCTGCCACCTGACGCCTACCCTGAGGTCCTGTTAGACCTACTACGTGTACATTTAATTTATGCAAACGAGCCACAACTTCTCTAACTGTAAGATCTGGCATAAGAAATAGAGCAAAAACAAAGCTCTTCAAATGTTCTGGTGTCTCTCTCAGTACTTTCCATCTTATAAATTCAGTGAGTGGCATGTCCTCTGGGTCCTCATATTGTGGAGAATGTGGTTTTACACTTCGAATCCACTCGAGCATGCCCATCTGCCTGACCCTCACAATCCCTTCATCAATACTAAGCCAAGGAATATCAGGCATCTCTAACTCGCTGTTAGTAGGCCATGTTTTAATAAATACATCAGCCAACCATTCAAATAAACTTTTAACACCTTTTTTAACTGCTCGAGCTTCCATGTTAAACCTAGAATCTCTACTCAGTGGGCTCATATCGATAAACTCAGTATGATCCAATTTTATATTCCTTCCACCATTATCCCACACCCTTAAAATCCATTCCCACACATATTCCTTAGGCTTCTGCCGGAACGAATCAGCAAACTCATTAATTTCTTTAGTAGTATATCGCACCTCCTCGTGGACCACACTTTCTATCTCACCTTGAGGGGCTTGCTTAGACTTCAATCTGGTTATAGGTCTAGAGGCAACAATTGTTGGGCCCTGAGGGACATCAGCTCCCACTGGGAGGGGGGGATTAATTTCCTCAGGCAAGGGTGGGGAGGAGGGATCTGCAGGGTGTGGATTCTCTGCTGAGGGTGGGGAGGTTAATTCCTCAGATAAAGAAAATCCCTCAGAATCCGAGGGTTCAAAATCCTCATCATCATAGTTCTCCCACACATCTCCATCCCAAGTTTCAGGGTTCCACCCTTTCCCCACCAGTGCTCTCACTTTAACTGCTGACACTTTTCGTGGCTGGGAATTAAATTTGCGTTGTAAATCAGCCAACCGTATAATAAGGGCTCCAGCTTGATTTTCTGCTGCTTTAGCTCTTTGGCTGCTGGAGAGAAGATTCTCTTCCAGAGCACACTTGGAAACCTTTAAACTGTTGTTTCGAATCCGGAGCTGGTCATTTTTATCACCGAGCTCCATATTTTCGTCTAACAGTTTATCCAGACATGCTAGGAGCAACAAGGCAACATCATTATTTTCCTGATTTTTCTGCAATTTCTCGAACGTTTTATATATAGAGTCACTAAATTCCTTGCTTCTCACAAGAGGTGAGTTAGGTGAGTCAAATGGATCTATCTTCATAATTAGATCAAATAGTCTGCACCAAGGATTATCATTCCTCTTCATGCCACCAGGAGAGCCTTCAGTAACTCTAGGCTTCATTGGGTTGGAGAGCTGGCTCCAGAGGCTACCAAGCCCACTAAAGAAATTCATCCTTTCAATTCTGTTTCTCTAGAACCACTTCTGGTACCAAAATCTGTATTAGTCAGGGTTCTCTAAAGAAACAGAAGCAACAGGATGAATATATATAACTATATACAATTTATTGATTTGCTCACGTGACGGAGCTCAACAGTAGCGCCGAACTGGAGAGGCCGGGAATCCAGGGAACTGCTCAGTCCGCAAGGCTGGATGTCTCAGGAGTCCCAGTCTAGTGCTGAAGGCCCGAATGGATTCCAGGAGATCTGCCAGTCTCGGTACACGCTGGGATCCGAAAGGTTGATCACAGCAGCAAGGCAAACTCACCAGATGAGAGAGAGGCAAGCCGCAGGAAGAAAGAAAAAGGGGCCAGCTCCCGCTGCCGTGGCCTTAAATACTGCCTGCCGGCAGAAGGTAACACCCACATTTGGGGTGGGCCATCCGGGTTGAGGTGGTCCAATCAGAAGACCCTTTTCTCTTATTTGTTCCTTAGTCCAGTCAAGTTGACACCCAGGATTAACCATGACAGATACTAATGCTGTTTTATCTAACAGTTTTCATTTCTGTGTCCAGGTTGGTTATAATACCTCTTATCTAGACAGTGGGAAGGAGAAAAGAGGAAAAAGGGGCACACCCTTCCTAGTTCTGGGTAAAAGTTATGCACATCACCTCTGGCTCATGTGTTTAGTAAGAACTTAGTCACAAATCCACATCCTCTTTAATAGAGGCCATTCTAGTTTGCTTTTCAGTTGCTGTGACAAAACACTCTAACCAACTTGGGAAGGAAAGGGTTTATTTGGCTTTTATCTTCCAGGTCACAGTTCATCACTTAGGGAGCCCAAGGTAGGAACTCAGGGCAGGAACCTGGGAGGCAGGAGCTGAAGCACAGGCCATGGAGGAATGCTGCTTACTGGCTTGCTCCCTGGCCCATGCTCAGGCTGCTTTCTTATGCAATTTACAACAACCTGTCCAGGAGCGGCACTGCCCTCTGTGTGCCATGCTCTCCCATATCACATAACAGTCAAGAAGATGCCCATAGACATGGCCACAGGCCAGTCCAATGGAGGCAATTCCTAATCGAGGCTCCCTCAACCCAGGTGTGTCAAGTTGCCACTAACGCTATTCATCACAGAGGCTAATAATGGAAATCTAATGAAAACTTGTATGGAGAATTCTATAATTTAAAAGAGAATGAGTGGACATTTGTGGAAGTCTGGGAATCTTTGTACAGTGGCTTATCCGATGTGAAGTTTTTAAAAAAATTAAATTTATTATTGTTCTTTTTACATCAGAGCTGTTTCATGGATGAACTCCAACCATAGCCAACTGTGATGGAAGTATAGCTCCTTAGAAGGGGCAGTGAGGAAGTTGCTTAAATTAATTTCTTGGTCTGATTAAAGAATGACAGAACCTTGATTTTGAAAGAGATCACAATGTTCACCTAGTCCAACCAGTATCTGAAAGTCAAAGTTAAAGAACCTATCTAATTCTATTGAATTCTATTAAGTTATAGAATTCTCCATAGAGTTTTCGTTGGATTTGAACACAAGCCCAATTTTCCAAGAGAAAACCAAGAGATCACACAGTCGTAGGATTATTAGTGACAATTGGGAGAGAATCCAGAGAACCTGACAAATTTCAGTTTCTTTCTGCTGCTCCTGGATAAGTCATTCTGGACTTGTTTCCAGTGATAGTATGGTCAAAGAAAAAGTCTTTGTGTTTATTATAAACCATGGTAGTCCATGAACTCCTAGAGTACTGTTAAACACTGAACAAAAATTGAGCAGATAAATTCATTTGTACAGACGTTTACTTATTGACACAGTGGTGTTTTCCTAGGAGGAAGTTCACATGGTAGATATTTGGATGATCATACAAGTTAATGAAAAGAATATTGAAGTAGAATTCAAAGGGTTTGACCTAATCTTGGCTAACCACTAACTCAGTGATTCTTAGAAAAATCATTTGACTTCACTGGGGCTAGGGTTATTTTTGAAATAAGAAACTGACCTTGGGGCTGGAGAGATGGCACAGTAGTTAAGAGCACTGCCTGTTCTTGCCTGGGTTGGGCTCCCAGCACCCACGTGGTGGCTAACAACTGTCTATAACTCCAGTTCCAGGGGATCTGACGCCTTCTTCTGGCTTCCACAGATATTGAATGCATGTGATGCACTTACATTCAGGCAAACACTCGAATACATAAAACAATAAATAAACAAACTTTAAAAAGAAACTGACCAAATGATAAACATCTAAAAAATGCTGTAAATAGCACAGGCTCCAACCAACCAAAACCGATGCCATTCTAGAAGATCCTAGAAAAATGCCACTGTCTTGAGCTCTATAAATTTTCTTTTGAAAGTGAATTGTGTACAGTAAAAAGCCATACTATTAGCCTGGCTTGTTTGTATGCATCCTCACCAGTCTTTCCTTAGAGGATAAAAAGCTGCATTGAATCTTACAGTTGATGATTACATAGTATTTTAAAAACTTGCATCTTAATATCAGGAAAACATAAATATCGGGAAAAGTATCAAATCTCCATAAGATGGTTCTGGAATGCCAGCAAGTATTTTCAGTATAGAAAAACCAGACTTTCCCAGGTTTGCCTGTAAAATAAATTGTAAAATAACATAGAGACTGGCTTCTAAAATGGCAAGCGATCCATTTGGCCATAAAAGAGGCCATTTCTGGGGCCTAATTCAAAAGCTTGTCACATTTCATTACATCTCTAAAGACTTCAACAGTGAAGAGAGGACAATTGTGAGCCTGTAGGTGAGCCTGAATACTATCTGTAGAGAGGTCTAGAGATAAACGCTGCAAGGCCAACAGAATCCATTTAGAATGAATTGGACAGAATGATTCTAAATTATGGCATTGAAATTCCCACTTCACTTATAGGAAGGAGATAAGGTAAAAGTCCAGCTAATGGAACATGAGCCACTAATTTCCTGAGAAAGACAAAAGGAGGGGAGTGTTTCAGTCTCACATGGAATGAATAATTTTCTTCTGTCTCCATGTTGACAATGCGAGACTGTAACTAGGGAGAAAGCAATAGAAGAGGCAGCCTCAAATCAAAACAAAGAACAATGCAAAGTCAAACAATAACTCTTATCTGCTCCATAGGTGACTTCGCCTTCCTGGCTTTCAGCAGTCTTACTGACCAATGGCATGGGCTGCCTGAGCGCAACTGAGTCCGCTTTTCATATCTGTGTGTGTGTGCGCATATGTGTGCATGTGCACCTTGGTTAAAATTCAAGCTTGCCACTTCCTAGCTGAGAGAATGTTTTCAAAGGTCACTATGGAAACCATCTTCCTGGATTCCACTTTTTCCAGCTTTGTAAAAGCATAGTCTGCTGAGAACTTTAGTGAGAAGATTGCCAGAGAGCCAGGGAGGGAGCCGCAGTGGCAGGACCCATCTCCTAAGAGCAGAGAGTTTTGACAACTTTTCTAAACAATGGCCTTGCCTGAAGTTAGTGTAACAGTATCTTTTATTGTAGATCTACTGAAGATTAAAGCCTAGCCTTAAGAAGATGTTTAATCCATATGCACACTTACATCTTCTTGCTGATAAGAGAATTTCTAAATTTTGCAGACTTCTTTCTTATTAATAATACTACAACTTATAACAGGCTTTGGCTACCCACACTTCTGGGGATTTTTCTCTAAATTAATTCTTTTTATAATCTCATGAGTTAGGCTATTCTTTCAACATACTATTAAAAATGATAGCTTTAGGCTTGAAAACAAACACCTGATAAACTCAACAAGAGAATTCAATTTGGCCTCTTCCTGGCAGGTTGACTCCAGAACTACAATGCATTGCCGTGCATACTGATTCCCTATGGCATACATATATTTAGGGCAGGCATTTCCTTTGGCATCCAGAGGTGAACATTCACAGAGCGAGGAATTAGAATATATGCTGTGACCACTGGGAAGGGGCTGCTACTTCATCGAGAGCTGCTGTGGACTGGAACAAGGCTCTTTACTATAGCATTATTGTATTCATATCCTCACTGGCTCTAGAATGGGCCATTGCAGGTGGAAGGGGTGGTGGTTTGAATGAGAATGTCCTCCATAAGCTTTAACTATTTGGATGCTTGTCCCCAGTTCATGTTGCTGTTTGGGAGGATCATGGAGGAGTAGCTATGTTTAGGAAGGGTAGCCATGCTGCAAAAAGCCTGTCACTGGGGGCAGGCTTTGAGAGTGCTTACGCTTGGAAGGATGTCCAGTTTCTCTCTGCTTCCTGTGCCTGCCTGAAGATGAGATCCTTCAGCCTTCTGCTCTGACCAGCTCTTGCCAGTCACTATGCCTTTCTCACCACTAAGGATGCCCACTGTAACCATGAGCCACATATGATCTTCCTTCTACAAGTTGGCTTGGTCATGGTGTTTTACTATAGCCACAGAAAAGTGACCAATTAATAAGGCATCATTTGTCATGCTGCTAGGTCAAAGCTGAACAGTGCCCATAGACAGGCACCTGCAGTAATTTTTTTTTTTATTGAGTTTTATAGGCAGGTCTGTGAAAACCAGGGAATCCTATAGGTATCTTAGAAATTAGTTTATATATTAAAAATTGAATGATATTTTCAAGCTAGTAGCTACTTTAAAAACCTAATATTTACAGGAGCAAACTGCTTTATTCAATTTTCTCTGTTGATGTATTATGGGAACTTAGGAGTAAATGATTTAACTGTGAGCTATGTAGCTGTTTGTCAGTTTTGGTAAAAGAAAATGATGAGCTGAACCACAACCTATACAGGTGAAATAACAGGGAGGTCTGTGGGCAACCATGAAATGTGCCTCCTGAAGTCAGACTAATGAAACTCTGCTCCTAAGCTGGTTGCCACAATGCAAGATGCTCCACTCTGCCACACCTACCTCTGTCATTCATGATGGATTGCTACCTCTGAAACCATGAACCAAAACAATTCTTTCCTTCATCAAACTGCTGTCAGACATTTGGTCACAGTAATTAATTATAAAACTAACTTATGACAGAATTTTTGTTAGAAGATGAATTTGAATGTGATGTGTGTATTCATGTATAGCATGTATTTATGATTTGGAGGTGTGTATGTGTCATATATATATATATATATATATATATATATATGTATCTCTATACCATGTGGCATATGCATTTATCTGCAAAGGGTGGTTATTTGTTCATAAGCATATGATTTTATGTGGTTTATATGTGAATATGGTGAATTTGCTTGTGGGATGTGTAGACATATGTCTATAGTGAATTTGTATATAGTGCATTGTGCTTGTGGGTATGGTGTAAGAGTGGAATATGCACTCAGGTGGGATATAAAGATACATCTATGAGAACTGTGTATACACACTTGTGTTCTCTGTGTGTACTACAATATATATACATATGTTCATAGTTGCATTCGCGATATATAGTTTGAGCAATGTATATGTGTATGTTTAGTAAATTTATATATAGAATGTATATATGTATGTGTGGTGTGTGGTATGTATTTGTAAATGATATGCACCTGTGTATATTGTGTGTGGCATATATTGTGTGCACATGTGAGTATAATATATAGTATGTGTATGTAACATGTGCATTTGTATGCATTTATATGTGAATGTTAATAAGATTGTACACATATTGCATAAATGTGTCTGCATGTTGTATATGTGTATTACCTCTTATTGGTGTGTTTTATGTGTTTGTATGTGTGGTGTGAAGATTGTGTGTTTCATAGCTATGAAGTAGAATGTGCACATTAGAGTTCTGTGTACATATGGTTGTGAAGAAGGCAGAAAAGGGGGGAGTAGTAGAGTTATGGATAGCCATTTAGCTATTAGAAGACCAAGATTCATTAAGGGGCTATTCAAAACCATTGTTTTAACTAGGGTTGACTTAAAAAAAGCTACAATTACACATAATATAGGTATATACACACATATATGCATGTATCTAGCTGAAGGCTATATAACAAGAAATACAGTGCCAGACAGGAAGTTTAAGACACTCCCCAAATAATACAGTCCTTGACTGCTTCCCAGAAGTTCAAGGTAAGACCCCATTGCTGAAGATTGGACATACTTTGGACACAGAACTTAGAGCAATGGAGCTAGAAGTGACCTGGAAGTCCCCTCTTTGAAGACTAGCTCTCAGTATCTGAGGACAGTATTCAAGCTGTTAAAGGAGCAAACCAATCAATGGTTCAACCCAGCTTTAAAGCCTAATAACTGCAACAATGCTGTAAACTGTATAGGTCCAGAGGTGGTTCTTATATCTTGAGAGTAATCAATAGCTATTTAATTGGACTTAAGGCCCATTCAGTGGGAGGGAATTTGTAAACATAGCCAAATATACATGGATGGAGAAGTCATAGATCCTAGAGGAAAACCTACATCTGTCACATCTCTAGACAAGTGTTATTTCTTATTGTATGCTAAAAATTCACCCTTATATTTACAGACATGTATACCTCTCAACCACCCAACAAAGAATCTTCTTTTTGCAACAGATGGAGACCATTACAGAGTTTCACAACTGGTCCAATGCAGAGAATACGTGTTTGTGAGATTCTCCGCCCTATGTGACACATCTGTAATGCAACCTCTCCACCTCAGGCTTAGGGAACATAGCATAACAGGTGCAGGGAGAATATTAATGCATCTCAACTCCCGCCAGTGAAGCTTCTTCATGAAACAGATGGTGATTAACACAGAAGGCTACAACTGGCCAACATGTATAGAATAAGGGACTACAGAACGTGTGTCCCTGGATATAACTCCTATATTAAACCTCATTAACCCAGGACTCAGAGACCATTGCCAAAGAGGAGTTGGAAAGACTGTAAGAGGCAGGGGTGGTGGAGACCACAAGGGCACTGAGTTCTCCAGGCTGCTGGGAACTTGCTCATATGAACTCAAAGCAATGGTGACAGCACACACAAGACCCATGTGGGGAAATGGGTAAGAACTCCCACTCATAGCGTAGAAGCTATTGACAACTGATCACTGCTGGGTGAAAAAAAGAGTTAGTCTTCTTTAAGGGAATGGCACTAGGTAAGTTGACCAAGCTAGAGTGGATGGACTTATACCAAAGGATATTTGGGGACACAAACTTGACGTGATAAGCCTTACCATATATGATAGAATGCATGAAATCTGGTAGAGGGCAATGGGAGATTGCAGATATGGGAGAGGGTCTATATATGATCAAAATATATTATATGAAATGCACACAAATTCGATAAAATTATAAAATAAAAATTATATTTTCTAAAATAAAAAAAGCAAAATAATATAAAGCACAGAAATAAACTAAATATAATAGTGTCCTAGAAATAGCTTTGCTCTTTGGTCCTAGAAATAGCTTTGCTCTTTGGTCCTAGAAATAGCTTTGCTCTTTGGTTCAGTCCTTCCAAGGCATGATGAGTTGCAGACAGACATGCCCAGCCAGTTCTCTCAAAGGCCTCTTGGCTCCCCTCACCCCAAGGAGCTGGAAGCTTAAGAGGGGGAGGGCAAGGCAGAAGAATTTTTTAAAAGCTGGAGCTATCCATTAGCTTGTATATGTGTTTCTTTGCAATTTATAGATATAATTTCATTTGCATACGTTGGCTATAGCCCTTCTTCAAAAAGGACTAATATTTTAAGGTGACATATTTGGCACGAATTGGGTCTTCAGTACTGATTATGGTCTAAGTCTCAATTTGAAAATAATCCTGCCACCCACAAATGGCACGACAGAAACTCCCACAGCCTCCTCGGATACTTCTTCATCCTAGTATCTGCAAGTAAAATAATCTTTTCTGGCAGTTACAATCTCTACTTTACATTTCTTTAATATCATTTTTTTTTTATTAAGACTTCTGAAATAGAAGCCTGCCATGGCCCCAAGGCTCAGGGACAAAATGTGAACACAGACACATGCCTTCCACTTGTCCCTACATGCATTCTGTCTGCCTAAAATGCAGTTCTGAGTCTGAAGCAGCAAACCTTTTCTCAGATACTCTGGCAGAGAAGCTGCGGTAGCGCCAGAGCCCAATTACTCCCCCGAGGGTTGAGCATTCTACGCATAATTGCACCATGATCTGCCGTCTCCCACACAGCACAAACGCTCACATACTTCCGCTCTAGTTTCCTGCCATTTTGAGATGCTGCAACTTGTCACGTGCTAAACTTGTCGCATGCCAAACAGAGGAGACAGCAAGCACATGTCTGTCACTCACCTGTTTCACAAACAAGTAGATGTGGCTGTGTTGATGGCTTTCTTCATATGTGTGTGTGTTCGTGTGTGTGTGTGTGTGTGTGTGTGTGTGTGTGTGCGCGCGTGTGTTGCCTGTAAGGTTGACAGTCTTTTTTTTTTTTTTTTTGTCTTCGAGACAGGGTCTCCCTGTAGCCCCAGCTGTCCTGGAACTCACTCTGTAGACCAGGCTGGCCTTGAACTCACAAACATCCGCCTGCCTCTGCCTCCCGAGTGCTAGGATTAAAGGCGTGCGCCACCATGCCTGGTATTGTTGACAGTCTTACCTAGGCCCCTGATAGTGCCATGCGGAGGGCCCTCAGGGACCATGCAAGGACAAATCCAAACTGAATGGTTGGTCAGGGCCTCTTAACCCTGAAGTTGAACAGCATCATTGGAAGAAATTATAGGCATTTGCCTAACATTTAATACAAGACAAAACATCCATGTATATATGTATATATATGTGTAGTTATATATGTAGTGTAAATATAAAGACAGTGGGCAAACAATCTGAATGGCAGGCACAAGATGGTGTTGTTCATCTGCAACCTCAGAACTCTGGAAGCATAGGCAGGAGGATTGCTGGAAGTTTGAGTCTAGCTTGGTTTACACAGTGAATTTCAGATCAGCCAGGGGGTACATAGTGAACCCCTGTATTTTAAAAAAAGCAAACAAAAAAGAATGGCAATTGGCCAATGTGTAACATATTCATAGGTGACCACACTATCCTGGTAAAGAATTCAGAGACATGGGCTAGAGGAGTAATGGGGTTCAACACCTTTTTCTATCTCATTTCTTTTCCATAAAGGGCACAAATAACTCATAATGAAGTTGGAAAAGTATGAAAGAGGTAGACCAGGAAGGGATTTTATAAGCCATGTTTAAACTAGATTTGACTTTATATTAAAGTCATGAAATTCCATAGCACAGTTTTTGCAAGCTTGAGTTTGAGAAAGATCATTGTAGTTATTGAATGAAAAATAAATTGGAAGAATGGCAAGATTAGAGGTGGAGGGATGAAGCATGACGATATTGCCTGTCTTGTTTCTCTCCATTTGTCATCCCGATATATAAATATCTGTAATGAATGATTAGAGTAGGAACGTTGCCTAATGAACTCTTGAGAAATAAGAAAAGAGAGCCATTTGCTTTTCATCTGGGGATTGTCTTAGTTATTCATTCAATTTATTGAACATCTATCTGCATGCCTACTGCATGCCTAGGATTGTTCTAGGTAGGAGGGATGTTCTAGATAGCTTTTCTATTGCTGTTACAAAATACTCTGATGAATACCAACTTGGGGAGGAAAGGGTTTATTTGGCTTACATCACCTGGGTCACAGTTCATCACGGAGGGAGCCAAAGATAGGAACTCAGGGCAGAAACCTGGAGGTAGGAGCTAAAGCACAGACCATGGAGGAATGCTGCTTACTGGCTTGGTCTCCTGGCCCATGCTCAGCCTGCTTCCTTATGTGATACAGAACAACTTGCCTGGGAGTGGCACTGCCCACCGTTGGTGGGGCCCTCTCACATCACTCAACAATCAAGAAGATGCCTCACAGACATGGCCACAGAACAGTCCGATGGATACAATTCCCTAATTGAGGCTCCCTCAACCCACGTGTGTCAAGTTGACAACTAAAACTATCCAGCACAGGGGAGACAACAGTCATTGCTATCATGGAGCTTACTTTGTAGGATGAGAGAGACAGACAGACAGACAGACAGACAGTAAACATGGAAGCAAAATGTTAGTATGTTAGGTGCTGCTGAGGGCTAAGAGAAAAATATTGGTGAAACAATACACAAAGAGTTGCAGAAGAGACTAAAACATTTTAAAATGTGTGGTAGCCACTGAATTTTCCACAACAAGGTGAATTTTCAGCAAAGGTGAGTTAACTGGGTATGTACCTCTAGGAATAGTAGAAACAAAGATCTCAGGAAGACTGCAGAGCTGGAGCGAGCAGGGAAGAGTGAAGAGGCCAGAGAGGGGCTGTTACACGAACAAAGGAGAGGTAGCAGGAATGAACTCACCGAGCTTGGAGACAGGGCACTGGGATCTCACACGGGAGTGGGAACATTCCGGCTTTTCTCTCAGGCAGGACCAGCTGAAATGGTCTGAGTCAAGGGGAGGCACGATCTAACATGATTTAAAGACTATACCAGGTTTCAACACTGAGACTTGACCTTAAGGATTCAAAGTAAGGCAAATTAGTTAAGAGGAAGTTGCATAGGATAGGTAAGAGGTAATGAATGCTGTTTTGGACTGGGACAGCAGGAGTAGAGCAAGGGATAAATGATGGTAGGATTCTGAACCTACGTAAGCAGGAGTCCATGTTTAAGACAGCCCTGGAAGGATGGAAAGAAGGTTGCTATTACCTGATGTGGGTGGAAAGGTTGCGGTAGGGAGATCAGGAATTGTGTTTGGTACATGCTAAATTTGAGATGATTATCAGACAACATTGCTTTATGTATCCTGACCCTGGTTACATGGAGAGGTCTGAGTTGGACTTGTAATTTGGGAAACCTCAGCCTACAGGTGGTATTTAAAGCCCCAAAGTGATTGGGTCCTAAGCAAGAAGATGTATTTAGAGAATAAATAAGTGGAAGTGGACCTAAATTAAGATCTGGTCACATCCACATCTAATCCCTCTTGATATTGCCCTTTATCAAGAAGCTCCATAAAATTACTTCTTCAACTGCATTATCTTCCTAGAATCAATTATAGTTCCAAAGTAATTTCATTTTCTGTTGATTCTAAATACAAACCAATTTATTTTAGCTACATACTTGGTTTTAAATAGAATTCATAGGTAACCTAGGAACCTAATCCAAATTTTCAGCTATGTTTCTATGGAAACATATATTCTGAACTTCAAATAAGTGTCTTTCAAATTACCTTGAGAATATTAACCAGTTTCAATTTGGAAAGCGACTATAATTCCAATGTAGAATGCTTTATTCACCTTTATATTTTCTGTTCAGGTATCCTTCATATTTACTATTCATTTTATAATGTAACCATTATAATAAGTGTTTTAAAATTTAACATAGTCAATTATTTATGTTGTCATTGTTAAATATTTTTCACTTTCCTTTCCTAGTTTCTACTTTGAACTTAACTTGTCTTTACCACTGTGCCCACTGGTGCACAGTAAGGCTTGTCTAATTTTACTGATAAAACACGATGAATACTAACTTATATGGCTACAGTAATATGTCCACTTCCTCTTCACATTTATCTTAAATACATGCTGGAGCCGACTCTGTTGGGATGGTTCTGGGGATTATGACTTTGTTCTTTCTTATGTAAGAGGATCCAGAGGGTCTCCAGCAGTAGTTGGTACCAAAGAAGATAGATGAGCAGCTATTGGTGTAATGAAATTTGATTAGAACAGCAACAAGTCTGTTTGTCATTCTTGTTTAACTTTCTAGAAGCCCTCAATGATTCCTCCCCATTTCCTCCAGCCAAACATTTACTGCATGGTCTAAACTCTATTACGCACTGGTCTGAATAAACTAATTCCACTTTGACACCCTTCTCTGCAAGATTCAGACACACTCTTTCTGATGATCATTGTGACATTTTGCCAGGAGAGGCCAATCTAATAGAGAATGTCTTGGCTCTCTTCCTTTTGTTAATCAGAATAGCATTCTACCCTCATTCATTAGGATAAATCTCTTTGAAAAACAATGAGTTTCAGTAGTTGTAGGGCATATCTTCAAGTCACATTTTTTTTTTAGTTACACCATTCACTGGGTTAATCTTTGAATAAGATGAAATGTCCTCAGTATCTCTGGAGGATTTCACAACACTTCATTGCTTCAATCCAATAGTTTCCTCCTGACTGGAGTAAATGATCACAAGGCTCAGCAATCAAATTCCTTGGGTCTGTTGAACTGTAAAACTTAATTTCAATTTGCATTTCTGGTTCCTGTTTTCTTTGTCATTATTCTTTCCTAGTTTTCTTAAATTGAAAAGAATGCTTAAAGACATCATTCTAGTGTAATAGAAAGGACGTATATCTCCTCTACTCCCTTTACTGTGTATATAACGGGGCAACATAATCTCAGAACTAGAAGATCTCAAAGTGGCACTTTCTTTAGTTTCTATAGTAAGATCCCTTCTAACATGTCTTTCATTAGTGCCGTCCTAAGAAGGAACGTTTTCAGGCATGTAAATTTCCATTCAGTTAATGGAAACTGTTAATTGTCATTTATGATTTTAAAGGACAGAAACTCAAACTTTGAGAATTTTTCTTTGAGAATTAATTCATTGAAGCGTATCACAGTTGGTGGTAATTTTGAATAATCTGACTACTTCTACAAGAATCGACTCTGCCATTTGTGGGAATCAGGGCTTACCAGCTTATTTATAATAATCGTACATATCTGTGACATTGCATGGAGAAAGAAAGACCCACTCAAGGCAGAATTCGGTAAGTGACTAAAGGAATTTATTTTCGTTGACGATCTTGTTGATTGTGTTTTATGTGTATGAGTGTTTTGCCTGCTTATGTGTAAATGCACCCATGCTTGTAATACCCATGGAGGCTGGAAGAAGGCGTCAGATCCCCTGAAACTGGAGTTGTTAGCTGCCATGTGGGTGCTTAGAACTGAACCTGGGTCCTCTGCAGGAGCAGCCATTGCTCCTAACTGCTAAAAATATCCCTAAAGGAATATTTTTTTAAAATAGGGAATAGAAAGAGTGAAAGAAGGATAGCAAAGGAGAGATGGATGGAGAGATATGATCAAAGGTTCAAAGGAAAACTGAGGAAAAGGAAGCAGGAAATAGGAAAATAAAGCCAAGCTTCCATTATGACTCGACTTGGGTCCTTCTGTCAGGGCTGAGTGAGAAGCAGGTGAATTGGTATTCTCTATCAGATGCTGAGTTAAGTGGACATGCCTTCTAGCGAGCATCTGCAGAAAATCTTTCTTTTTGGGACACTAAAATTTGACCTTATGAGTGCTGATCTCTTCCTTGCAACAATGGCAATGGAGCTGGGGTGCTGCTCAGGAGCTGGGGTGCTGCCCACGCTGTTCTCATTCTGTTACTTGAAAGATGATAACTTTTGTAAGCATAGAAGACGGAAAATGGCTGCAATGAAACTAGGTATATTTTGTGTTTTAAAATGAAGTAGTATTTGAAATTTCAATACTTAAGCTATGTGAAATTTTACACAATTTTATCAGTTCCAATACTAGTCAGAATTACAAAATTCTACATTCATTGTTGATAAAAACCCGGATGTTCTCAGAGAGAACGTTAATGGGAACGCTATTGGCAGTGGTCAATTCTAAGTCACTGACCACTTCTTTTTAAATTTATTTATTTATGTATTTGTTCATTCATTTTTTTGTATTTGGGTGTTTAGCCTTGGGCATTAATGACTCTGCTCCATCTCTCCAGCCTTTATTCATTTTTAATATGTCCAAGTGTTTTGCTTGCTTATATGTGTGTGTAATGCCCAAGGAGGCTATAAGAGGGCATAAGCTCCCTTGGAGTTGAGTTATGGATGGTTGTTAGCTGCCCTGTGGGTGCTAGGAACTGAACCTTGATTCTTTGCAAAAGCAGATAGTGTTCTTAACTGCTGAGTCATCTCTTCATCCCTGACCACATCTTTTATGTGAATTATTTTAGGTGGAATTGCTGCTACGTTTCCTGGGATTTACCTCCGGACAATGCCCAGGTAGATATTTTCTTTTCTTTTCTTTTCTTTTCTTTTCTTTTTTTTCAGAATCACATGCTTTTATTTTTTTTCATTTACTTTCATTTATTTCATTTTTTTAACAATAAGTAATAAATTTTGAGTACAAACATCCTTCATGTAAAACCAATTTGCAAGCTGTTGTGCCCAAACCCATACAGCCCAAGGCTCCCACCATCCAGCTGGAGGGGCAAGTTGATCAAATAAGCGTCCAGTCTATATTGCTGTAGTTTCACCATTCACCCCAATCGCAGCCCTTACATTCTACCACACCCCCTCTTCTGCAGATTGTTCCCTAGGCTTAGAAAAGGGGCACAGGTGGATGAGAAGCAAAACAGTCTACTTTCTCTGGAGCTGTCGTTTTGGGCTCTGACCAGTTCTGGCTGTTTCTTTTCATGGGCTGACAGTTTGTTCAGGAATAACCTTTCAATCCTACTAATGAAGCACAGCAATTAGATATATAGATATTTAAACAGTACTAGTTATTATGGTAGGTTACTTTGGTATAGACACAGATGTTTGGATGGTATGCTAATCCATGAATTATGTTTTTTTCTGTAAAAGATGACAAGATCTTACTGTGGCTTATAACATCTCCTAACCACTACAGGATGTAACTTTGTGGCATCAGCCATGAGTTGGATTCATACCAGAAATGCAGGGATGGTTCAACATATGAAAATCAATAAATATTATCAAACACATAAATGGACTGAAAGACAAAAACCACACCATCATCTCAATTGATGTGGAGAAAGCCTTTGCAAAATCCAGCATCCTTTCATGTTTAAAGTCCTAGTGGGAATTGGACTGGAGGGATCATTCCTCAATGTAATCAAAGCCATATACAGGAAACCCACAGCTAATATCATCCTAAATGGGGAAATGACAGAAGCATTCCCCTTAAAGGTAGGAACTCAGCAAGGCTGCCCCCTGTCACCACTCCTCTTCAATAGAGTGCTTGAAACCCTTGCTAGGGCAATAAGGCAAGAAAAGGAAATTAAAGGAGTTCTAATTGGAAAAGAGGAAGTCAAGCTATCCCTTTTTGCTGATGACATGATCGTTTACATAAGGGATGCTAAGAACTCCACCAGAAAACTCCTAGAAATGATAAAGAGCTTCAGTAAAGTGGCAGGATACAAAATAAATCTAGAAAAATCAATAGCCTTTCTTTACGCCAACAACAAGCAACTGAAGAAGGACTCCAAGGAGACCTTCCTGCTCACAATACCCTCAAAAACAATAAAATACCTAGGAACAAACCTAACCAAAGACACCAAGGATCTCTACAACAAAAAATTTTAAACCCCTGAAGAAGAAAATTGAGGAAGATATCAGAAGATGGACAAACCTCCAATGCTCATGGATTGGGAAAATAAATATTGTAAAAATGCCCATTCTACCCAGGTAGATATTTTCTTTTGCTCATCAGAATCATTCAGTTATGCTTTAAACTACTGGCATTTTTCTTTTTGTCTGTCCATCATCCCTCAGTCTTTCCATCCATCCTTCATTCTTCTGTATTTATTTATTTTTACAAAGGCCTATGAGTTTGTAATCCCAAGCTTACTGAAAACAGATGCTTCCGTGTTTTATATACCTATATAATAAGGACAGTTTGCCTTTTTCCTTTCAAGTATAAAATGTTGCATTATAGTTCAAACTTCCTTGAAAAAGCATGAATACTTATTTAGTCAGAAAAAATACAACCCTCTTAAAAGGATTGTTCTATGTTTTCATTTTTTTTTATTGGATCTGTAAGATAGAAAAAAATGTTTATCTCAGAAATGCTGCTGGTTAAACTGTGTATTCTAAGACTTCAAGAAAAAAAAGTAGGGCTTATGGAATCATTACAGGCGTTAGGAGCCTATAAACGTAACTACTATGATTGATGCGCATCACTCTTGTGTGGGACTCTTTCTCTCTGACTTTTAAGAGTTTGGTCAGAGGGACACTCCAAATGAAATGTGTAATTAGGAATTGATCTCATGTCGACCTGATTCCAAAGCCAGTGGGTGTTCTTCTCTTAATGGCTGTGCTCTAACTTTATGGCCACATTCAATTTTTTTTTTTTTTTTTTTTTTTTTTTTTTTTTTTTTTTATGGTGTTTTTTTTTTTTTTTTTTTTTTTTGGTCTTTTTGAGACAGGGTCTTCCTGTAGCTCCAGCTGTCCTGGAACTCACTCTGTAGAGCAGGCTGGCCTTGAACTCACAAAGATCCACCTGCCTCTGACTCCCAAGTGCTAGGATTAAAGGCATGCACCACCATGCTCTGCTATGGCCGCATTTTTATAGAGATCATATTTTTATTTAAATCTTTATCTTTAAAGAGACATGAAGATAATTCCTTTTCAAATAAATGAGAAATTAGATCAAAGTGATTGGATTGAATGTGACTTTTAGTAAAGAAAGTCTTTGTTATCTCTCAGTATAAATGCAGTAGAAAATATGTGAAAATTATATTAGAAGAACATTGGCTTTAGAAACGTCTGTGGTGTATGTTTAGCCTGAAGACTAAATATGATTTGTACATGTAGAAGTGCCTGGGTTTGTAGTTTATATTTCCTTTCCTTTCCTGAGCATTACCTCCCTTAATTGAGAGTTGAGAGCACCGAGTTAAGTATTCTGTAAGCTGATTGTCACCCTTAATATTCTCTGACATGACACCATAAATACCCCATACATAGGTAAAGTAATTATGTTACTGTAGATAAGATAGATAAAATTATTTTTTATTTTTATTTTTTATGTGTATGAGTGTACTGTCTGCATGTAGGTTGGTGCACCCGTGTTGTGCAGTGCCACAGAGGTCAGATAAGGGCGTCGGATTCCCCTGGAACTGGAGTTAAAGACGGTTCTTAGCCGCCATGTGGGTGCTGGGAATCAAACTCGGGTCCTCTGTAAGAGCAGTCAGTGCTCTTAACCGCTGGGCCATCTCTCCAGCCCCAAGATAGATAAAATTCTTGAGCAAGTCTACAGGCTTAAAAATTTCTGATTCTAATTAATTTATAAACTTATTTATCAACTGTGTTTATACTGCACACAGTGGTATGGTACAAGGATGGACAAAAGTAATGTATGTGTTTATAGTGGAGTGGTATGGGGAGTCTAAGTAATGTATGTGTTTATAGTGGAGTGGTACGGGGAATCTTAGTTATGAAACAATATTGAGGCAGGGTCTCCCTGTAGTCCCAGCTGGCCTGGAACTCACTATGTAGACCAGGCTGGCCTTGAACTCAAAGAGATCTGCCTTCCTCTGCCTCCCGAGTGCTGGGATTAAAGGGATGCACCAACATCACTGGCCTTGGAAAAGTCATTTTTTTAAAAAATTATTTTAATGTATTTTGGCTGACATATACAAATATAAAGTTGTACATATTTATAGGGTCACATGATGTTTCATGCATACATACATTGTTTAAAACTGCTGAACATGTCTAGGTCATTAAGAATGTATAATTTCTTTGTTGTTAAAAATTACACTGTTCTAAGCCAGGCGTGGTGGTGCATGCCTTTAATCCTAGCACTTGGGAGGCAGAAGCAGGCGAATCTTTGTCAGTTCAAGGCCAGCCTGGTCTACAGAGTGAGTTCCAGGACAGCTGGGGCTACAGGGAGATCCTGTCTTGAAAAGACCTCCCAAAAAATTATACAGTTCTGAACAAAATTACACAGTTCTTTCTTTGAAGCTTTTGAAATGCATGCAATATCACATCTATATTGATCCTAATGTAAAATCGCACACCAAAGCATCATGCTGTATGCAACCAACTTGGTATTAATTGATCAGTTTCATCCACACATACCTCTTTTTTTATTATGTTCAGGGGTTCAGATTTTTCTTTTAATTATATATTTCTCTAAAATATGAATATATACCTTCTGCCCATGTACGTTAATTACCATGCCTGAAAGTAGGTGGTAAGTTATAACATCACAGTTGCTTTCATATAGAAATATAACAAACAGGGTGTGGTGGTTCATGCCTTTAATCCTAGCACTTGGGAAACAGAGGCAGGCGGATCTTTGTGAGTTCAAGGTCAGCCTGGTCTACAGAGTGAGTTCCAGGGTTACAGGGAGACCCTGTCTCGAAAAGACCCCCCCAAAAAAGAAGAAATATAACAATAACATTGCTCAACTTTTCTTTCAGTTGGGGGATTTGTTACTAGCATCCACAAATGAGGGAAACCATTCCCTGTTGTTTTTTGGATTGTGTTACTTCATTTAGCATAATGGCTTCAAGTTCCATCCATTTACCTGTAAATCTCATGATGTCATCTTTCTTTACCTCTGCATAAAACTCCATCGTGTAGATGTACCACATTTTTGTTATCCAGTCCTCAGATGAGGGACATTTGTGTTGGTTCCAATTCTTTGCTATTGCAAAAAGAGCTACAGTAAACATAGATGTGCATGTATCTTTGCAGAAGGACGAGTCTTGTTGGTATATACAGAGAAGAGTAATTTTTTTTTATTTATTTGTATGAATGTACTGTGTGCATGCAGGTTTGTGCACCCGTGTTGTGCAATGCCGTGTAAGTCAGAAGAGGGTGTCGGATTCCCCTGGAACTGGAGTTAAAGACGGTTCTCAGCCACCATGTGGGTGCTGGGGATCGAACTCCGGTCCTCTGCAAGAGCAGTTGGTGCTCTTAACTGCTAGGCCATCTCTCCAGCCCAGAAGAGTCATGTTTAAAAGTGAGTATATGATGTTATGGACTACTTACAAGCAATTTAAAGGGTTAGAGAGATGGCTCAACAATTAAGAGCACTGGCTGCTCTTGCAGAGGACTTGCCTTTGGTTCCCAGCACTCACATGGTGGCTAACAAGCATCTGTAGGATCTGATCTCCAAGGGCCTTTCATGACACAGTGCACTTACGTACATGCAGTATCCCCTACAAGAGCAGTCAGTTCTCTTAACAGCTGAGGTATTTCTCCAGCTCCATAAAATATTTTCTTAAAAAAAGCAATTTAAATGACTAAAGAGTGAAGATTTTACAAAGAGGTGACATTAAAGTTGGGGTGTGAAAGAGACACTATTTCCACTGATGAATCTAAGAGCTTTCTAAGAAAAAGTGCTGTACTTAAAAGGTTCAGAAGCAGAAAAAAAAGGTATGTATGGAGACGGTGACTGACTAGAGCACTGGATGAGACGCAGATAAAAAAATTAACCCTGATGTTCCATGGCCTCTTGAAAACTATAATTCTTATCCTCTAGGTAATGAAGAAAAAGAGCATTTTATGTAAAACAATGTCCTTCTTACATGTATGTTTCAGAAAAATAATGTTTGTGTGGAATATAAAGTGATAGAAGAGGCAAATTAGTGAGTTCATTATATATTATTACTTATTATTATTGCCATTTTCTTTTGCATTTGGAAATCATTAAATTTCCACTCTCAGGTAATTTCATAGGTCTTGAAGAGCTCCTAGGGCCAAGGCACAGTGCTTGTGGTATTTGAGAGTATCCTGCTCTCTATTGTTGTCTTCTTTCATGATATTTGCTGTCTGGAACATCCCATTTCCCTCAGAAGAATTGTTCTTTTTCTCTTCCGCTTTATTAAAGGGAATTACTCACCTATCTGCCATCCTCCCACTTTCTTTTTCCATTTCTGTGCTTCATGTCAGGGGGTGAACTGTGTCATTCCATATTGATATGTTGAAGTGCTAGCTCTCAGTACCTTAGAATATAACTAGATTGAGTTTTTATTAAAGAGGTAATTAAGGTTAAAAAGTTTATTATGGTTGGCCCTCATCCACTATGACTTCTAAGAAGAGGAAATGGTGACAAAGACACATATGTAAGAGATATTGTGAAGTCACAGAAATAGGATGGGTAGGGGTGGGGCGGGGTGAAGGGAAGGGGATATACACCTGAACTGAATTGGAAAAAGATGTATGAAATACACAAGGCATCAATAAAAAAAAAAAAAAAAAGAAATAGGATGGTCATCTTCAAGTCAGGAAAGAGGTACTGAGAAGAAAATAATTCTGGTCGCATGTTGATCTTGTATCCTCAGTCTCCATAACTTGAAGAAATAAATTACTGTTGTTTAAGTCATCCATTGAGGGGTACTGACAAGAAAGCCACAACAAGTAATATGGGGGAGAATGAGAGAAAAAGTTGCGGGTTCTCGCATTTTAAGGGTTCTGACACATTTCAGGCAAAGAAGTTTGTATTGGTGAGAGCTGGATAAGTATGTGCTCTCTTGAACCTGACAACATCCACTTAGACTGTGCTTTGAGATAGTACTGCTGTAGGGAACTGTACACGAGGGGGAAGAGTGAAGAGAACTAAAAGAAGGAAAGGATCTCTTCAAGACTCTTGGGAGAAGGAGAAAGAGAGAGAACTACACTGACCTGATGTTATTTTTAAGCCAAACACTTTTTTTTTGTTTGTCTTTTCGAAACAGGGTTTCCCTGTAGCCCCAGCTGTCCTGGAACTCACTGTGTAGAGCAGGCTGCCCTTGAACTCACAAAGATACTCCTGCCTCTGCCTCCCAAGTGCTAGGATTAAAGGTGTGTGCCACCATGCCTGGCCAAACACTTTTTCATCCTGGCTGAAGGTGGTGTCTAGACTAGGCCAGAAAAATTAGGCTGAAAAATATTTCAAATACTCTAACTTTTATAATTGATAAAAAGAAGTATTCTGTTTTATTTAGAATGGAATGTAAATTTAATACTTAAGTGACAGAACAAACTGCCGGATGAAAACATTTTTGATAACATGAATAAAAGCTTTTCCCTTACTCCTGTGATCAGATATGCATGTATATTCAGAACAAAACTGTCTTTTTCTGATGAGAATAAGCAAGAGAACTAAAGCAAAAGGAGCACGTACATAATATATTGTCTTTTCCTATGTTCTCATTTCTTTCTGTTGCTGTGATAAAACACTCTGACCAAAAGTTGCAAAGTAGGAAAGGGTTCATTTGGCTTATATTTCCAGGTCACAGGCCATTATAAAGGGAAGTCAAGGCAGGAACTCAAGCAAGAGTTCATGCTTAACTAATTTTCTTACATAGCCTAGGACCACCTGTCTAGGGATGCCTATAGATGGTGTCATCCACGGTGAGCAGTGCCTTCCTACCTCAGTTAATAAGACAATCCTTTACAGACATGCCCACAATCCACTCTGGTCTAGGTAATTCCTCAACTGAGACTCCCTTCCAAAGTGGATGTAAGCTGTATCGAGTTGACAATTGAAGTTAACCTAGGGCTCCATTCATTTTAATAGCTTCAAATCTTGCTAATTGAATTGCTCATACCACATCCCAGTTTGGTTACAAAGTGGCGTGGTCCTCCATTAACAGGTGACAGGTTTGAAAGAGGGAGGTCAAACGGCATGGATTAGGAGGGCAGGATTGAGATCATCCTTAAGAAGAAAAGAGACTCTCCGAATGTACTGTGACCTTGAGTTTGGGCTGGATAGTTGCCATCTATCTGGTTGCTCAGGGAATTAGCCAAGAACAAGTCCATTTCCTCCCAAAAGTCAGTGAAAGCCAGTGAAAAGTCGGGATACTAGCATTCCATGAATGTGATTCTTGGCTACCTGTGCTATTTCCGGCATGAGCAGATGTTTTGAACATATTGTCAGTTTGAAGCAGGTAGGAAGAGTGGGCATTATTTTTCCAAAAATGTGAATGTTTGAAGTCTTCACTACTTGAGGTAACTGATACAGCACACCTCTTATGTTGTCAGCATGTGGTAGATGGAAATCCATAGGTGCCATACTCTTTTTGTCAACACATTCAGTCCAGGGTATTGATTATTAGTTGACTACCTTTCTTGTGAAGGGTTGGTGAGTGTGCTGGTGGTGGAGAGTAATATTTAGAGCTATATATGACAATCAGCTGGGCAAAGTGGCTCACATCTGTAATCCCAGCACTTAGCAGGCTGAAGCATCAGGGTCATCATGAGATCAAGTCCAGGCTAGGCTACATAGTGAGTTCCAGGGCAGCCTGGACTACTGAGTAAGACTCTGTCTCTAAAACAATATAAAAACAAAAGATGGTTGAGAAATAATGATCATCTTCCAAGCACGCTTACTTTAGTTTGAGGAGAGCTCAAGGAAAGCTTTCTGTTCCCCTTCTCGATGCTCTCCTCTCTTCTTTCTGTTCTCCTTTCTCAATGCTGTCCTCTCTTCTTTCTGTTCTCCTTTCTCAATGCTGTCCTCTCTTCTTTCTGTTCTCCTTTCTCAATGCTGTCCTCTCTTCTTTCTGTTCCCCTTCTCGATGCTGTCCTCTCTTCTTTCTGTTCCCCTTTCTCAATGCTGTCCTCTCTTCTTTCTGTTCCCCTTCTCGATGCTCTCCTCTCTTCTTTATGTTCCCCTTCTCAATGCTCTCCTCTCTTCTTTCTGTTCCCTTTCTCGATGCTCTCCTCTCTTCTTTCTGTTCCCTTTCTCGATGCTCTCCTCTCTTCTTTCTGTTCCCTTTCTCGATGCTCTCCTCTCTTCTTTCTGTTCCCTTTCTCGATGCTCTCCTCTCTTCTTTCTGTTCCCTTTCTCGATGCTCTCCTCTCTTCTTTCTGTTCCCTTTCTCGATGCTCTCCTCTCTTCTTTCTGTTCCCTTTCTCGATGCTCTCCTCTCTTCTTTCTGTTCCCTTTCTCGATGCTCTCCTCTCTTCTTTCTGTTCCCTTTCTCGATGCTCTCCTCTCTTCTTTCTGTTCCCTTTCTCGATGCTCTCCTCTCTTCTTTCTGTTCCCTTTCTCGATGCTCTCCTCTCTTCTTTCTGTTCCCTTTCTCGATGCTCTCCTCTCTTCTTTCTGTTCCCTTTCTCGATGCTCTCCTCTCTTCTTTCTGTTCCCTTTCTCGATGCTCTCCTCTCTTCTTTCTGTTCCCTTTCTCGATGCTCTCCTCTCTTCTTTCTGTTCCCTTTCTCGATGCTCTCCTCTCTTCTTTCTGTTCCCTTTCTCGATGCTCTCCTCTCTTCTTTCTGTTCCCTTTCTCGATGCTCTCCTCTCTTCTTTCTGTTCCCTTTCTCGATGCTCTCCTCTCTTCTTTCTGTTCCCTTTCTCGATGCTCTCCTCTCTTCTTTCTGTTCCCTTTCTCGATGCTCTCCTCTCTTCTTTCTGTTCCCTTTCTCGATGCTCTCCTCTCTTCTTTCTGTTCCCTTTCTCGATGCTCTCCTCTCTTCTTTCTGTTCCCTTTCTCGATGCTCTCCTCTCTTCTTTCTGTTCCCTTTCTCGATGCTCTCCTCTCTTCTTTCTGTTCCCTTTCTCGATGCTCTCCTCTCTTCTTTCTGTTCCCTTTCTCGATGCTCTCCTCTCTTCTTTCTGTTCCCTTTCTCGATGCTCTCCTCTCTTCTTTCTGTTCCCCTTCTCGATGCTCTCCTCTCTTCTTTCTGTTCCCCTTCTCAATGCTCTCCTCTCTTCTTTCTGTTCCCCTTCTCGATGCTCTCCTCTCTTCTTTCTGTTCTCCTTTCTCGATGCTCTCCTCTCTTCTTTCCATTCTCCTTCTCGATGCTGTCCTCTCTTCTTTCTGTTCCCTTTCTCGATGATCTCCTCTCTTCTTTCTGTTCCCCTTCTCGATGCTCTCCTCTCTTCTTTCCATTCCCCTTCTCGATGCTGTCCTCTCTTCTTTCTCTTCCCCTTCTCGATGCTCTCCTCTCTTCTTTCTGTTCCCCTTTCTCAATGCTCTCCTCTCTTCTTTCTCTTCCCCTTTCTCGATGCTCTCCTCTCTTCTTTCTGTTCCCCTTCTCGATGCTCTCCTCTCTTCTTTCTGTTCCCCTTCTTGATGCTGTCCTCTCTTCTTTCTGTTCCCCCTTCTCGATGCTCTCCTCTCTTCTTTCTGTTCCTCTTCTCGATGCTGTCCTCTCTTCTTTCTGTTCCCCTTCTCGATGCTGTCCTCTCTTCTTTCTGTTCCCCTTTCTCGATGCTCTCCTCTCTTCCTTCTCTTCCCCTTCTCGATGCTCTCCTCTCTTCTTTCTCCCCTTCCATCATGATACCTGTCCGTTTTGCTTTCAAGATCTCTAATATAAAGTAATGCATGGATTAATTAATTAATATCCTGATTCAACACTATTGTCTGGTTAATGTAGATTATTTGGAATGTGTTCATTTTCTTTCCAAGCCATTTCCAGTCATGGTTTACTGCACCATAGGTTCTGACAGACCCGTTGTAGCAAAAGAAACATGAGACTCGTTCTTCATATACATTGGCCTCAGACAAGAACTTGAGTTTTGTGGTTTGGGCTTGCTATAGAATCCTTGGTGAGTTCTGTGCTCATTTCAGTCCTAGCAGCAAGTTTTCATACAAGACTAACAAGACTGCTAGGGAGATGGTAACTGCTGGTATTAATTAGGAGAGTGCATTTTGGAAAGGGCATTTGCTAGAAAGACACTGTATGTAGGAGTAAATTTTATTACCCTTTTGACTCAGAGGAATGTATAGGCTAATAGCTAGATATTGTATCACCTCAATTGTTGGAGGATAGCTAGCTCCTTATTTTCTTTTTCTTTTTTTTAATGAGTGTATTGTTTGCACATAACATAAGTGTACCCATGTCATGCAATGCCCACTGAGGTCAGAAGAGGGTGTCAGATTCCTCTGCAACTATAAAGGCAATTGTTAGGTACCATTTGGGTGCTGGGAACGGAACCTAGGTCCCCTGCAAGAGTAGCAGGTGTTCATAACTGCTGAGCCATCTTTCCAGCCCCTCCCCTTATTTTCTTAAAATGAACCTGAGCTGCTGACACATTGTTATCTGATAGTGCAGTTTCTCATATGTGTGGGGATGAGCTGCCTGTCTCTCTACTGACACTGGGGGTATATCTCAGAACTACTTTAGATCTGTTTTGCATTTAGAAACCTTGATTGATTTTGTTGTAGAGCATTAGGGTAACAACAAAAAGCAAACATTTATTGAGCTTTCATGTGTTAGGCTTTGTGCAAGTGGCTTTTTTCCCCTATATGAGCTATCCCATCCTTATGAAGAGCTATTTTTAGGTTGAGTCATATATTGCTTTTTATGTAGGCTAAAAATGATTGACAACTGGTAATATCACATGACACACTTGACATTATTCTCATTTTTAGTGATGAAAATATGCTAATGCACAATGAATCCTTTTCTTATACTTTTTTTTATCTCCTTAATAACCACCCATCCAAGCTTTCTACTTCAATACATAAAGAAGTGGGTCTCAAATACTAAACTTTAGGGCTTATAATTACATTGAGTACTGTACCTTCATCCTCAGAGTTTCTAAAGTAATAGGTTTCAAATAAGACAGAAATTCTGAATTTCTTTTTTTAATTTTTAAAAAAATTCATTATTTATTTTTGTATGTGTATGAATGTACTGTCTTCATGTAGGTTTGTGCACCCGTGTCGTGCAATGCCGCAGAGGTCTGAAGAGGGTGTCGGATTCCCCTGGAACTGGAGTTAAAGACGTCTCTCAGCTGTCACGTGGGTGCTGGGAATCGAACCTGGGTCCTCTGCAAGAGCAGCCAGTGCTGTTAACTGCTAGGCCATCTCTCCAGCCCCAGAAATTCTGAATTTGTAACAAATAGTCAGTGACTCTCTTATTGGCCATGACATGTTGCCTTTGGAGTCACTGGTCTAGAGGAGTAATGTCTCCAAAGATAGACACTTAGGACTAATTTTCTTTCCACTTTGGAGTCCAAGATACACAGAAGTCTATGTTTCCTTTAAAAACATTTTCCAAACATGTTATTTTCATTTATCCTTGATTTATATATTCTTGTGTGTAATAAACAAACCAGAAAGTGTGTCACTTTAATTTTTAAAGACCTCAAAATCATGTCCACTTAAATATAATATATAAATATAATTCCCTGTCCATTTAAATATAATATATAAATATAATTCCAGAATATCTATTTCACAGGATATGTTGTTATGGTGAAAATCTAAAATTTAAAACATTAGACTTGAGTGAAGGATGAAGGGGAAGATAAAGTATGGTGGATGGATCATGGAACAGACCTGCAATGTAAACTTGCATGTCCAGTTTGATATTATGCAAGAGAGTCTCCCTTCAAGTTCTCACATCTGTGAGATTCTAGGAGCCAAAACACAAGCACCGAGAGAAACCCACCATGAATGATCATTTCTACTTTACAGATAAGGAAACATATTCAGGTAAGGAAAGTGCTCTGCCCTTGGCTGATTTGCAGAAGAGCCTGGTCTTACTGCTGGGAGAGGAGATTGGGGAGAAGAGGTTACACATTGCATAGTGTAGTTTAGGACTGAGGAGGAAATCTCATGCCTCTAGTTTCTTTCTTTTACCCATATTGGAAAAGAGGCATTTGAAGTAAGTAGAAAGTTTTAACTTTGGCCAAAAATTCCAAAATCTTTGCATTAAACATCCATATAAAATAATAATCAGCATTTTGATTATTGACTATTGTACCTGTGAATCGAACCTTTAATGTTTTGGTTGTTAGCCTCAGCCTTTAACAGCCGTGCTGTCCCTCAGGCCCTGGCTATTGTATCTGTACACTCAAAACATCACAGTTTCAGTTCATAGACCATATGGTGTCTTTCCTCTTCTGGACACTACTCTCCCTGGAATTTGAGGAGTCTGTTTTTGTTTCTTGATTTTCCTGTGTCCTTGTATTCATATGTCTTTCTTCCATTAACTCTGCTTTCCTTGTTCCTTCATCTATCTCATTCACTTTCTTTTTTCTCTTTAATTTATTTTAATCCATATAAATTCTCTTCTCTATATGATTTTATCCAATGAATGTGCCATACACCTTAATTATGAGGACTTTTAAAATTAGGTTTTAGTGGGCTTTTCCTTAACTAAGAAGTGGCTTTGCTCATCCAAAAGAACTCCCAGGAGGTGTCAAAGAGAAATTAATATGATTTAGCATTTATAAAGGACAGAACACCTAGAAAGATTTCTTAGTAAGCAATGATTATTTAAAAATTTTTTTTGATTGTTTCTTTTGCTGTACAAAGCCTTTGAGTTTGATGAGGTCCCACTTGTCTGCTGTTGACCTTATTTCCTGTGTGGGTGCTGTTTGATTTAGAAAGTCTTTTTCTACACCTATGTCTTGTAGATTACTACCAACTTTTTCTTCTATCACTTTCAGAGTTTCGGGTTTCAGGTTGAGGTCTTTGATCCATTTGGAGTTGATTTTTGTACAGGGTGAGAGGTAGGGTTTAATTTTGTTTGTCTACAAATGGTGATCCAGTTTTGGCAGCACCATTTGCTGAAGATGCTATCTTTCCTCCAATGAGCTTTTTTGGCTCCTTCATTGAATATGAGGTGGCTAAAATTGTATGAGTTCAAGTTTGGATCTTCAATTTTGTTCCATTGGTCAACAGGTCTGCTTTTGTGCTAGTACCAGGCTGTCTTTATGACTATAGCCCTGTAATATAGCTTGAAGTCTGGTAAGGTGATCTCCCCTGTATTGCATTTTCTGCTCAGGGTTGCTTTAGCTATTAGGGATCGACAGAGTGGGAGGAAACCTTCACCAGTGATACATCTAACAGAGCATTAACATCCAGAATATATAAACTACTCAAAAACCAAAGAAGTAAGAAAACAAATGACTCACTCAAAAGAGGTAAAAAAAAAAGATGTAAAAAAAGATGTAAAAAGTAAAGAGCTAAACAGAGACTTCACCAGCAAGGAAATAAAGATGGCTGAGAAACATCTTTTTTAAATTTTTTATTTATTTTTTATGTGTATGAATGTACTGTCCACATGTAGGTTTGTGCACCTGTGTCAAGCAATGCCGCGGAGGTCAGAAGAGGGTGTCAGATTCCCCTAGAATTGGAGTTTAAGACTGTTCTCAGCCGCCATGTGGGTGCCAGGAATTGAACCTGGGTCCTCTGCAAGAGCAGTCGGCAATCTTAATCGCTAGACCATCTCTCCAGCCCCAGGCTGAGAAACATCTTAAAAAGTGTTCAACATCATTATTAAGGAAATGCAAATTAAAACCACTCTATTGGAGATATCATCTCACTCCAATAAGACTGGCTAAGATCAAGAAAACAAAAGACACCACATTCTGGAGAGGTTGTGGGGAAAGGGGAACACTCATCCACTGCTAGTGGGAATGTAAACTTGTATAACCACTGTGAAAAGCAGTGTGGAGAACCCTTAAAAGACTCAAAATGAGCCTACCACTTGACCCAGCCATACCACTCCTGGGTATGTACCCACAAGACTCATCATGCTGCAAAGATAATGCACATTTATGTTTATTGCAGCTCTCTTCACAAAAGCAAAGAGCTGGAACCAACCCAAATGCCCCTCAACTGATGACTGGATAATGAAAATGAGGTACATCTACACCATGGAGTTTTATGCAGCAGTAAAGAAAGATGACATTATGAACTTTGCAGGTAAATGGATGGAACTTTAAGCCATTATGCTAAGTGAAGTAACACAGTCCCCCCAAAACAAACGGGGAATGGTTTCCCTCATTTGTGGATGCTAGCACTAAATGCCTAGTTGAAAGGCAAGGTGAGCAACATTGTTATATTTCTATCTGAAAGCAACTGTACTGCTATAATGTGAACCTCTTAATGGGCCCTAGAATTAACTTACCACTTATTTTCAAACATGGTAATTAACGTATATGGGTGGAAGGTATGTATTCATAATTTAGAGTAATATAAAATTAAAGAGAAAAATATGAGTTCCTAAACATATTTCAGGGTTAACAGACAGTTTATTCCCAGAGGACATAATTCTGGTACATATATGATGTTTATATAGGCATATTTTTGAGCAATACAAATGGGAGGGAACAACAACAACATAAGGACTGGGTCAAAGAACGGACTGATACAGTCAAATTCTGCCCAAAGCAACAAAATTCCTTAGAGAAAAACTTTAAAAAGACCGAGAGAACAATACAGGACATTTACAGCAGAATGCATGAACTAAGGTGGGGTGGGGGGAAGAGAAAGGGGAATATGTTTAAACTGAACTGAAAAATGGTGTATGAAATACAACATCAATAAAAGTATTATATTAAGAATTTTTTTGAAGCAACCGCAATTGTCACTCTGTACTTCTAGGAAGAGTCAACTTCTAAATAATTTGGGAGGCAGCACTGCTTGGTAAAACCAAACTGCTGGGCACAGCTGAGTTACATACCAGCTTGTCCTATGCACATGGACAACAACCTCTCTTTTGTAAACACTGCCTTGCTCACCTGTCAAATGGTAACATGCACATCTCCCTGCAGTTGCTATGAGGGTGATATAAAACATGGACCCCAAGTGTCTGTTGTTACTGTTATCCTCCAACCCACAGTAGCTCATTCAAACAGAACAGTGAATAAGCCTGAAATTTGACCTCAGGGAGCTTATAGTCCAGGAGATAGACCAAAACAGATAACCATACACAAAATAACTGTAATGAGGACAACAGAGGAATAGCATTGGCCGACAGAATGTCATGGAGGAAGGTCACTGAGCTATGAAAATGGATAATGGGAACCTAGCCTAGTCTGCAGATAGAGGTGTTCAAGAATAGCTTTTCGACTGAAGTGACATTCAAGCAGCAGTCCAAAAGTGTACCTGAGACTGACTGGGTAATAAATGGGGAAGGAAGAGCTCCAGACAGAGGGAGCAGCCCATACCAACTGTGGACGCAGCAGGAAAGAACTCGGCCCATTTAACAAACTCATAAAAAACCAGGAACACCAGAGGTGAAGACGCCAAGGAAAGGGGAGCCTGAGGCAGAGCTGCGGGAGCTGAAGCGTTTGGGACCTCGGGCGGGCGCCACAACAGAGTTTTTGTCTGTGTCTTCAAAGCGTTTGGAAGGCTTTGAAAGGGAACAAACCAGGACATACTCTTCCTTTAGAATCTGCTAGGTTAGACTAGATTGAGGGAAATTCGAGGTTAGAAGTAGGATGTCTGCTAAGGGCTCCTAGAGATGTCCAGAAGTGAGAGATGGGGGCTTGGACTGTGTGGTGGGAAGGAGTGGGACACTGCTGCAGAGTTGCTGGATTTTATGAATCAGCGAGTAGGTATAAGGTGAGCAGATGGAGATGATCCGTGTGACTTCTAGGATTCCATTTAGGGTGCTGTGAGGCTGCCATCTACCCTTAGACTAGATCTGAAGGGGAAGCTAATTTGTTCTGACATATATATATATAGTTATATATTATATATGTATATATTATATATACATATATTATATGTATTATATATATTATATATATTACATATATATAATATATATTATGTATGTACATATAATATATATATAATATATATACATATATATATAATATATATTATGTGTATGAGTGTACTGTCTACATGTAGGTTGGTGCATTCGTGTCGTGCAATGCTGCGGAAGGCAGAAGAGGGCGTCGGATTCCCCTGGAACCGGAGTTAAAAATGGTTCTTAGCCGCCATGTGGGTGCTGGGAATCAAACCCGGGTCGTCTGCAAGAGCAGTCAGCACTCTTAACCGCTGAGCCATCTCTCCAGCCCCTGGCTCAGATATATTATACCAAATACTGGATATGGTGATTTGCTGGACAACTCAGTGTAGAGATATAAACTGGATGAAAAGTGTGACAGTTGATACTTTAGAAAACTTTTTAAGAATATATTTTTTTTTAACTTATGTGTATGAGTGTGTTGCCTGCATGTAGGGTAAGTGCACCTTGTGTCCTGCAGTGCCCATGGAGGTCAGAAGTCGAGGTCGGATCCTCTGGAACTGGAGTTATGGATTATTAGTGCCATGTGTGTACTGGGAGTCAAACCTGGGTCCTCTGCAAGAGCAGCTAGTGCTCTTAACCACTGAGCCATCTTTCCAGCCTCTGAGAGCTGATACTTTAAGAGGACATTTGAGATGGCAAGAATAAATTAAATGCCTACGATGGCAGGAAGCAGTCCAGCAACAGCAGACTTCTGTGTACCCTGTCATGTGGAGCTGTTAGCTTTAGCTGTTAACTTGATGCAGCTCACAGTCATCTGAGAGGGCAGAACCTCAACTGAGGAACTGCTTAGATCCAATTGTCCTGTGGGTATGTTTGTGAGGGATTGTCTTGATTTTTAATTGATGTAAGATGGCTTAGCCTACCATGGATGGGGCCATCTCTAGGCAGGTAGTCCTGAACTGTGTAAGTCAGCCTGCTAGCCACCTAGCAGCAGCTTTGATGGTTCATGCTGTTCTTCTTTGGCATAAAATGAGTTCTTTGAATAAACCTAATGCTGGTAGGTCTGCTTTCGAATTCCTTCCTGTAGTTACTGCCCTGACTTGCCTAAATGATGGACCTGTGGCTTGGATAGTAAACCAAATAAACCTCTTCCTCTCCAAAGTTGCTTTAGGTCAGAGTTTTTGTCACAGTAACAGAAATAAAACCAGAACACCAGTGTTTAGTCAATGTATGCATGGGGATTAGAGGCCAAACTGCCAGTGACCTAACTTCCTTCCTTGACACCCTACGACTTGTTCCTAAAGTTTCCATCACTTCCCAATAATGGTATAGGCTGGGAACCAAGCCTTCAACAAGTGACCTCTGAGGTACATTTACAGTCCAAACTATAATAAGTATGAGTCCAACTCAGGGCATTGAAGGGCACAAACCTTGGGTATAGTTAGATTTCAGAGGACTTGAGGAGAGGCAAATAGAATCCATTTCCATTCTCCTTCCCCACTATGCATGTGTGTATGTGTTTGCATATAGATACATGTGATAAATAGCTGTGTGCTTTAAATAGAGCCAGTAATTGTTTATAGATAGGAAATGATTTTTTACTTGATTACAATTCAAGAAAAATACTGGTTAGATAATTATTTCTGATAATGTAGCTCTGATTCCCACTAAAAGCATTTGCATATTGAGTAGTGAATTCTATTCTGATACCTCATGAATGTTTAATTATGGTCAGGCTTTTTGACATTATCGTCCTGTTGGTGACCAGAGATAACAAAGGACAAATAGTAAGTGGAACACAGTACCTTACCACTGACCTAACTGTTCATCAGCCAAGCGCAGATAATTCAGAGGTTAATAATGTGATGTTGGAACTAGTCTGGGCTCAGGTCCAAACTCTACCTCTCACTTGGGACCTGTACTGAGAGAAGTTATTTCAACTCATGCCTGTGTTTCCATTTTTATAAAATGTATGTAATGGTGATATTTATGCCATGGGATTTTGTAAGGATCAAATGAATTAATATGTGTCAAGCACATAAGATGGATCCTAGCATGCACAGAGTGGTTTATATATTATTGATGTATACAGAGACCAGCACATGGGTTATAAAGCTTGTCCAGGAGTTTTTTCTTTACTGGAGAATTTGGACAAGGAGATGTTTGAATGGAACCAGGATAAGACACAGGAGGGGAAGTTAAAGGTGTCAAGTTGTGTCTGATTTTAGGACTAAAGCACAGGGGGATTGCAGTATGGACTTTTGAGAAAATATGTATGTCCATATATGATGTTAATTGGTATGGTTTGAATCTGAAACATCTACTACAGCCTCATGCTTTGAACACTTCATCTCTTGATGATGGCCCTATGTTGGGAGACTGTGGAAACTGTCAGAGTTCACCAGAAATGGGTCTTTGAAGGTTATTCCCATCCTTGGGTCCTACCCCATCTTCTGCTTCTGGATCTGCTTTGACACAAACAGCCTTCTCTAACTCTGCTTGTCCCCTGTGAACTGAGTTGCTCCATCCATCCTGCCTTTCCTGCCGTGATGGATTGAAACCCCTTGAAACTGAGTCAAAAAAATCTTCCTTTCATTAAGTTGCTTCTATCAAGTAATTGTCACAGTGACATAAAAGTAACTAATAAACTAATTTATAATAACAAGAGCATAGTTGCATGTTGATTTATAATTTCAATGTTAACGAGTTGACTTCTTGAGTTTATGAAATCAATGTTTAAGAGCATTTTTCTGGGATTTCTTTGGAGATCAGTCTCATGAAATAAGATATTTCTCAAACTCAAAGAATCTAGTGGACTTTTTTGATACAAATTTCATATATGTAGAAACTGAAGTTTGGAAAAATGAAAGGACTTGCCTGAAGTCACACAGCTGGTGCTACAAAATTGATACAATGTAGTTTATAAATTATGTATGGCTTTAAGTCCTTTCATTGCATATAAAGTAGCCTTGGAACTTGGTTAAACCATCTGTTTATGGGTGCAGACTTAGCACCTTCCTGAAAAATGCTGTTAAAAAATGGCATGCTTTGGGCCAGGCGTGGTGGCACAGGCCTTTAATCTTAGCACTTGGGAGGCCGAGGCAGGTGGATCTTTGTGAGTTCAAGGCCTGCCTGGTCAACATAGTGAGCTCCAGGCCAGCTGGGACTAAAGGGAGACCCTGTCTAAAAAAAGAAAAAAAAAAAAAAAAAAAAAAAAATGGCATGCTTGGAGTTAGAGACTGAAACACACTCTTAGACTGTGCGGGTGAAGAATGTACAGGCCTCTCTGGATTTAGTTTCTCTGACTTTGAAATGCCGTAGTGTGACACTCTCATCCAGGTAGCATAAATATATATGTATTTTTCTGAATCTTCTTATTTAGAAAGCTTCTCTTGGTCAGGATGCCAAGACATTTCACGGGGATACAAAGGAAAAGGATTGAGAAATGTTTGCCCTAGGAGACAGGTGACTGAAGTCGTCCTACAGTTTGGCACCGCCAAGGACAACGGTCCAGAGCCAAAAGGGAAGCCAGAGTTGCAGGTAGCTGGGACAGGCTAGCCAGAGCCAGACAGACCCTGGAAAATCAGAAATCTACTGTCATGAGAAAGAGTCAGTTCAAGGGCACCCAAAGCCAATGAATTCCGGAATTAGAAGTGGGTGAGGGTGCAGGCAGGTAGTGCAGAGGACAGATCTGTATCAGGGAAATTCGATCTCTGAATGGGCTTCCTGTTCCTGCTTCTGAGGTTTGCCTGAGCAAGGGCTTGGCAGGAGTCTGTTGTAGAGGGCAGTAGGACTAGAATAGACTTCACAGGTGAGAACCAGCAAGGTGTTCACTTGGCTGAAGTGAGTGGCCTTGACTGGAAGGTTAGTCAAAGCTCTTAGAAATAGTGACAAACCACTTTAGCCACAAAGCAGACTCAGAAACGTCCTAACACCGTAGGAGAGTTGTGTTTACCCAAAACACCAGGTCTACTTCACAGAACAACCCTTTAAAAAGTGCTTATTTTCTTTAGTTTCATAGTAGACTTGAATAATAAGCAGCTTTCAGTGAGAAAGGAAAAGAAGCAAAACAAATATTCTTTCCAGTGAATAAGAAACATAAATCATACTGTCTTTGACAAGTAGATATAGAAAATAAAGGACAGCTTCTGAAAGCTGTTAAAAATGGAATATATTTAGATTTCCATACCACTCTCCCAATTGGAAGCCAGTTTCGCCGGGCATGGCGGCTCACGCCTTTAATCCTAGCACTTGGGAGGCAGAGGCAGGTGGATCTTTGTGAGTTCAAGGCCAGCCTGGTCTACAGAGTGAGTTCCAGGACAGCTGGGGCAGAGGGAGGCCACGTCTCTAGAAGACAAAAAAAAAAAAAAAAAAAAAAAAAAAAAAAAGCTGGTTACAGATGTTGAAATAAACTCTTAGTCTGTTCTCTGAAGGACAAAGGATCTGAAGGTGCTGTGCTGGGAGTGCACATGTAGAGCTGTTACTCTCTGCAATTATTGAGGTAATTAGTAGAGACAAAAGGTTTATCTTTTGGCTCACGGTTTTGGAATTTACAGTCTAAGACCCAGTGAACTTAATTGCTTTGGGCCTCTGACGAGTGAACACAGCATAGTAGGAGCAAATGGCTCATCCTGGGAGTCAAGAGGCAGAATGAAGAGGAAGAAGCTAGGGCCCCACACAATCCCCAACAGGGGAGCACCATTAATAACCCAAAGAGTTCTCACCTGGTTGAAGAAATAGCCTAGTTATTTACAGTTCCATCTTCCTCCCAGTTTGTGATTTGACTTTTCGATCTCTTAATGTTGAGAAAAATGTAGATTAACCAAAACTTTCACACACTGATAGTGGGCTTATAAACTGGTGCCTCATCGAAGCTAAACACATACTTATCCCCTGATCCAACATTTCAATTCCTAGCGATAGGAACTGGAACTCAATGAGATCACATTGATCCCTAAGAGACATAGAGAAGAATTTTGATAATGTCTTATTTATAAAAGCTCCAAAGTGAAATCAACGCAGATGTCCATAAGCAGAAACAAGAAGTAAAAAATTAATCCCTCATACACCGAAATAGTATCACTGTAGTAAAGAGAAAAATCACCACTTTATGTAGAGGATGATCTGACAGATCAATTTAGTGGACTACAGTAAGCACTAAAGAGAACATATAATTTCATTTATGTGAATTTTAAGATGATGCCAAATTAATGTATGATGACAGAAGTCAGCATTGTTCTTGTTTTGAGGAGTTATTGACTTGTAAAGGATCAAAACACATCAAAACTTGAAAATATTTTTATTTTTGATGGTGATTATATGGGTATATACATATTAGCATATGTATAATATTGGTATGTGTATATTAGTATATGTAAAGTACATCAAACAGAACATTATAGATCTGGGAATTTACCTAATATGCTTTATGAAATATTTTCAATTTGTGCAAGCATTTTATAAGATGGAAACCATTGCTATCTATTTTATCCAGGTGAGGAAACTGAAGCACAGAGGTGTTGAGTAAATTCAATGTCATTCAGCTAACATTAGACCTAGAATTCCAACCCAGGCAGTCTGATTGCAGGGACAATTGTGTGTGCCAGCAATCGATTGCCACAATAATTCTGTATAGGCAGCCTCATCTCCTCAGTGCAGTACAGAAGAAACATTTGGCTAGCTAGCAAGTAACTGGGCTCATCTGATCTGGTTGAGCTCACTGTCATATCTAGGAGTTGCCTGGCTACTGGTTGATTTATGACAGTTCACTGGGACTATTGGGATGATGGAAGCACTTCGATGAAAGCCCACATGCGGGCTTAGACAACATCATAGGGGAAAAGGCAGGCAGGATCATCTGGGAAAGTGCTTCTCTTTTGTCTTTCCTTTAGTGGCACTTGGGATTGAACCTAGGGTCTTGTACACGTTATGTAAGAATTCTACCACTGAGCTACGTGTCCAGCCTTAAAAGTGCTTTTCAAGACTCTATCATTTTATTGACCAAGGCAAGTCACATGGCTCTATGTAACGGACTATGAAGCAACTATACTGTTGGATGGTAAGGATTTAGAGCTCAGGAAATGTGTTGAGTTCATGGCCATTGTTACAATAATTTACCATAAGCAGGAATTAGTCCTAAATTGGGTGTTTGGTAGACCTGGGTTCTGTATCAGCCACTTCTTAAAATTTTATAATCACTTAAATTTTGATTCATGATTTCTATATCTATGACAGCCATGGCAAGAAGGTTATACATATATAGTTAAAAATTTTTCTGAAGATCAATTAAGACGAATAAATCCTATTGTTGCCTTAAGAAGACATAGTTGAACACCCTCAAGTGTGTGGAAGACAGTCACAGATGGTGAGTAATCTGGTAGGCCTCTAACTCTGTTAGAGTTCATAGGGGAACTTCTCCTGGGCTCTGATGTTTCACATAAACCATATAGTCCAGGTAGGTAAGTAACGTCACTATTTTTTAGTTACTCAGGATACACAAAGCTTCTCCTGATGAGGCATTGCTTTCCCGTTCTCCTTTCTTTTATATTTTGGTTTAGGCCAGCTTGGCTTCCTATCAAAGAAAGAGGATATCTGTACTTCAGGAAATTATTTGTATGCATATCCTGCTTCTCAACGCTTTGACTTTAAAGAAAAAAGACTCTACTAAAAATTTCAGAATCATCTAAAATTTCTATACAATTTTTACAGCCAACCTTTATTGTCCATATTCTAAATCTTTGAAAATTGATAATGGCAAACAGCTGTGATGAAGGAGTTCCTTAGATTGCAAATTTGCATATGACCTCAGGTAAAACATGGAAAAATGAGACCAGTGGTTACCTTTGTGGTTGGAGACTGTTTACTTGGAAAATACATGAAGGAAATGTCCAGAAAGTTTTCAAAATAGTAATTGCTATAGTGACAACACGGAGTAGCAATACACGGATGCAGTAAGGTTTGGTATAAAATTTAATATGTGTAAAATAGACTTTGATTATTCAGCAAAGGAAAACTCATCTAAACCCCAAAGTAATAATGCAATTATATACAATAAAGAAATAACAATTCTATGAAAACTTTTGAACCATAGGAATTGATAAGATTCTGGGTTGCTGAATGCATCTACCTAAGATGTACACAACCATGAGGACACAAGCTCCTTTCTGCTTTTGGTCCCTTTGTGCCTCCTCATCTGAGTGTACGGCAAACTGAGTGTACAGGCCAGGACATGGCTCAGCAGGTGAAGTGTTGGCTGGCAAGCCTGTGAACCAAGTTCTGTTGCTGGGACTCACGGGGTGAAAGGAGAGAAATGACTCCTGCAAGCTGTACTCTGACCCTCACAAGCTTGCTGTGGCATGCCTATGCTCTCCTAAAACCCCTTCATATCTACACATTAAATAAATAAATGAATAAATAAATAAATAAATGTGAAAAATACAACTGAAGAAGGGGGTCTATTAACCCCTCAGTCAGTGGCTCACAAATATATGAAGCCTATCCGAAGTAGGCAATCTGTAGGACTGGATTTTTCCTTGTGGCATCTGGCCCTCAGAACTGAATAAACTTATAGGACACCTAGTCAGTGACCTGAGAACAGAACTGAGCTGTAGAAAAAGACTTGCATATCTGGAGTCCAGGTTCTTATGTGCAAAGAGAGACAATGTTTTCAGTAAGAGTTGCTTATAATTTCTAGAAGCCCATTATGAATGTGGAATTACAGAATTGGGTAGTATTAAAATGTCTTTTGACTTTTTCACCTCATCGTCTGGAGTTTTGGTAAAATGAATTTTATTTTTTTTATTTTTTTTTCAAGTTTCTATTTTTTTTTTAAATTTTTATTTCTGTATGTGTATTAATGTACTGTCTGCATGCAGGTCTGTGCACCCGTGTCATGCAATGCCGCGGAGGTCAGAAGAGGGTCTCTCGAATTCCCCTGGAACTGGAGTTCTCCTGGAATTGGAGTTTCAGACGGTTCTCGGCCGCCATGTGGGTGCTGGGGATTGAACCCGGGTCCTCCGCAAGAGCGGTTGGCGCTCTTAACCGCTAGGCCATCTCTCCAGCCCCGTAAAATGAATTTTAAACATAAAACCTATAACCCTCTAGAATAGTCTTGATACCCAACATCTGTCTTACTATCAGACTACATATCAATGAAATAATTCAGTTTCAGACAGTATGGGGTCTGAAAAATCTTAGCATGAAAAGCAGAGAAAATAACTGAATTAGGGTATTTTTCAAAATACCTCTGTTCCACATATAAGAAAATATAGTTGTGTTGGCATCTAATTTATTAA
The DNA here is from genome assembly GCA_009823505.1 of Rhizomys pruinosus. Classification (NCBI taxonomy): domain Eukaryota; kingdom Metazoa; phylum Chordata; class Mammalia; order Rodentia; family Spalacidae; genus Rhizomys; species Rhizomys pruinosus. The sequence goes on from VZQC01008045.1 coordinate 667,063, forward strand.
TTTATGAATGGTTACAGTAATGCAAACACAAACCAGGGTTGTTAGCCTGTACACATATCTGATGAAGTTCACAGATCATGCCAGTAGATATAGCTGTGATCTGAGGACTGCTGCAGAAGATGACAGAATCCTGACTCTGTGTGGTCCCCCGTGCTTTCTATTCCTTCTTGTATTTTCCCTCTTCTCTTTATAAATGAACAGCTAGTGGGCTGGAGAGATGGCCTAGCGGTTAAGAGCGCCGACCGCTCTTACAGAGGACCCGGGTTCGATCCCCAGCACCCACATGGAGGCCGAGAACCGTCTGAAACTCCAATTCCAGGAGAACTCCAGTTCCAGGGGAATCCGACACCCTCTTCTGACCTCCGTGGCATTGCACGTCACGGGTGCACAGGCTTGCATGCAGACAATACATCCATACACATACAGAAATAAATAAAATTTAAAAAACAAAAAAAAATTAAATGAACAGCTAGTGTGTTCCTTACAAAAAAAACAAACCCTTTCTTGCTCTGTGCACATATGGGATGGCTGAAACCCTAGCTGTCCCTGGTCCTTGTTCGTGGCATTGTCACTGGATTCAGAGGCTGTCCCACCTCTCAGTGACCTCACTCTGATCCCCTTGGAGGAGACCTCACAGAGAATCTGTATCACTGCTGCACTATGAGTTCAGCCTCTTAACTTAGTTTCCGTAAGAAACTCATTCACTTATTTCTTAAATATTTAATGATAGTGGCTGATGAAGGTACTTTTATAAAAACAAGACTGTCCTTGGCTTAATGGAAATTACACTGTAGTGGTCCAGGCAGCCAAGTAAACAAAGATTTCTGTTTTATTATGATCAATGCCACAGGGTCTAAAGTGGAAGTGGCCCTTCCTGGCTCAAATTCATCAGGTACATAATCATCAAATTAATAAAACATGGTTCTCTGTCAGTGAGTTGTATAGCTTTAGATTTCCATATTGTATAGACATTTCCTATAGAGAGGATGTGGAGTTTCATTTGTGTTCTGGACAACTTGTAGAACTTTACTTTTAAACTGGAGGCTAGAGGTGTTCATTTGTATAAATCTTTTGCATGTGGCCATTGACCTCGTTGGAGTAGGCTGGATGATTCAAATGCATTTTTTTTCTAATGTAACTACCTTTTGTCTATTTTCTCTTTCAGGGTGAAATTGCCAATAATAACTATCTAAACCTCTGGGTGCTCTGAAGAGTTGAAATTCTCTAAGACATTATTCATATTAAATTGACACCATCTATATTCAATTTTGGCTTTTTCCAGTGATGACTTCTGAAGTTGGGACTGTGGGCAAAGCTCCTTTCTGATGTTCTTATTATATCCCTGTCTCCTTCCAGGCCAAACATCATCTCTAGCCATATTTTTTTAAACTTGAGCATTGGAGCTTTCCTCATGTACTTCAGGAAAGAACTAGGGAATACCTTTCTCCTTAGTTGTATTGTGCATAGAGAGATGATGACAGTATTTATTGACGTCATGAATACTGTGGAATATTTGTTACCATGCAGGTAACACATAAGGGCTGTTATGTGCTCATCTCACATGGTTTCATTTCGACACTATTTGGGGGCTAAGACAGGATACTTTGTGTTGGGTTATTGGAGAGATACATATCTGTCAAGTGAAGAGAGTGCCATCGATCGATTGCTTGAATGATTGATTGATTGTGCCTGTGAGAGAGCCAGTAATTACAAATATGAGTATAGCACATACGTGTTCCAGATTCTTCTACAAAAGACTTATATTGCTTTGTAAGAAAATGATATAGAATGTATTTATATACTCGCATTTACCTCTCTACAAAGGACTTTAGTCAGTTTACTTGCTTTGCTTTTTAAACTCAGGAAGTTCCACTGCTGTGGCACAGTTAGCAGGAAGGGAGGGCAGGTTAAGTGTTCTGCCTGTCTCAGGCAGGTATGGGGTAACTATTACCCCATGCAATGAAATCTTGAGTTCTGGGTCATCAGGCAGTTTTACAGTGGAGGTAGGCTTCTGCCACTGGCACTTCTTGTTCTGGACTCCAACAATGTAAAAAAGAACAGCCCACCCCCTGAGCTCTGAGCGAGGGCTTCATCTTCCTCTAAGATAGCCTTGTCCTCATTTATTCTCAGTTCCTGTCTCTGTTGCTCCCTTTTCAGGCTCACGTGTGGGCGTTAAAAATCGGAGAGGGTGCCATTTTCCTAGAGGCTGAAGAGAGGCTTGAGGATGTTTCTGTTTCAATCTCCCACATCCCTCCCCTCCCTGCCCTGCTTTCATTTGTGTTTATTACCACAATTTGGCTTCTCTTTCTTCCTCCACTTTAGAAAGATGCCTATGTAGACGCAAAGGCACAACTCTCTCCTTAAAGAGGATAAGAGAGTTTATTCTGCAGCCAAATATGAGTGACCTGTCCCTGGCAACACAGATTCAGGTTATCCCCAATTCCAAGTTCCAGTTTAGAAGCAGTTTCATGAAGTTTTTATAGTATCAGAACAAAGAAAAGTCATAAACCAAGACACTCTTCAAACACATTGATGGAAACATTAAGTAGTAGGATACGGCAAAGGGGAAATCTCAGCTACAGGCTCAGATGCTTCCTGATGGCATTCAGCCTATTGGTTAGTGAAAGCTGGTGGTCTGCTAAGCTAATACATTCCAAAAGGTTTTTATCTGTTAGTCACAGGCTATTAAGTCAGAAACAAAGGTGAGCAAGGAATGATAATTAGGTTTTGGACCTGCAGCATTCTAAATGCTCTACAAGCACTGAAGTTCTAATCACTGAAGATGCAACTTTTCTGGGAACCTTCACTCGCACCCATGTTCAAAAAGGGGAAAAAAAAAACCCTGGGAAAGTCCTACAGGGGATGTTGAGGGCCTTCTTTAAGAGTTTTGAGATGCATTAATTGAAGCAGACCCGGAACCACGTGGTCACAACACGGGAGCAATTTGCAATAACCAGAAGAATGAGATGAGAGAAGGAAAACCATAATGAGGACAAGGAGGAGGGTCAGAGTCCTCTGAGGGGTTACCACACGGGTTGCCAATGCCTGCAGCATGGAAGAAGACTGCTGGCTGGGGTGGGAGCACTATGGGGGTGGAGAGGAAGGAGGTTGATTTTCAGGAAAATGTAATGATTCTTCTGCAAGGAACAAGGAACACAACGAAGAAACAAAGGCCAAAGTTACTCCCCACAGACAAGCAGAGGAAAACACCATCCATCCTCATCGGCTGTAACATTTTCCAGAATGTCTCCCCCCACTTTACTCTTTGTTTGCAACCTACATACAACAAGCTGACCCGTGGCAGTTTAATCTCATTACATGTTTCCATTTCAGATGATGATCTGGGGTAAAAGGGAGAGTGCATTGTGACACCCTTCTAGAGTGCATTGTGACACCCTTCTAGAGTGCATTGTGACACCCTTCCCATTCTAATACATTTTCTGTACCATCAGAGAACACATTGCTTTTTTTTTTTTTAATTGCCATGTTATCATGAGCTGACGGCAGCATTTTCTGATGCTTGTTTGGAGGCTGCTTGTGCTAAGGAAATAGGGGCTGGAGAGATGGCCTAGTGGTTAAGAGCACCGACTGCTCTTGCAGAGGACCCGGGTTCGATCCCCAGCACCCACATGGTGGCTAAGAACCGTCTGTAACTCCAATTCCAGGAGAACACCAGTTCCAGGGGAATATGAGACCCTCTTCTGACCTCCGTGGCATTGCACGACACGGGTGCACAAACCTACATGCAGACAGTACACTCATACACACATACAAAAAAAAAAAAAGCCAGCCTTTAAAACCATATGCATTAATCACTTTTTTCATTGTGATGAAATAGATGACAAGAAACAACTTGAGGGAGAAGAGGATTTATTTTGGCTCACAGGGTCGTGGTCGTGAAGGCAAGGTGCCTGTTGCAAGTGGTGGAAGGAAGGTTGCAATGCAGGTTGTTGGTTCTTGATGAATTGGGAAGTACATGGCTTGGGGGGAAGCAGGAGAGAACAAAGCAGGACTCCACAAGCTCCATCCCTACAGTGCTACATCTGTCAGCTAGGTTCTATGTGCAATAGTTTCTGCAGTGCTCTGAAACAGTGCTTCCAGTGAAGTAACTGAGATAAATGAGAATCCAGAAACTGTGCTTTCAGGTGCCATTTTATATATCCCAGGCCAAACACTATCTTGTGATAAGTTTAATTCCTTTAGGTTTTGTTTTCCCTGAGACAAACCAGAGGGAAGTTAAGGACCAGTTTCATTTTACTGGAAATCATGTGTGTCCATGAAGGCCTAGCCCTAACTGCTGACTCTCGCTTTTGCCATTGGCTTGCTTGTTTGGTATTAATTCTGATTGGCTCTTGTACTTGTAAAAAGCTGTGTAACTCATTTCTCGTGGCTGCACTCCTCTGAGCTGTCAGGCCCCACGTCGTAATAGCAATAAACTTTATTTAAACTCCACATGGCTGAGTGGTCTCACAGTTGCGACCCTGTAACAGTAACGTGAGCCTGGATGGGCCAGTTTACATGCAAACCATAATGCTGTGGTAACCAGAATGACATATTTTTTCAAAGCTGTCAGGAGGGCAGAACATAGGGAGAGGACTGGGCTTGGAAATAATAGGAGCCTCCTAGGAGATTCCTGGAGGAAGAGGAGATCATTAGCTTTTCCTTGGAAGCTTTTTGCCTTCTAAGAAGCAGCATTCTTTGTTATCCCCCCCAGCTGTCAACTGCTGCCTCCCTCCCTTGATAACTAGGACTGATGAAAGGTCAGAAGGAAGGGTTACATCGAAGCTAGGAGCACTGTCATATACCTGGTCATATTTAATCCTCAATAGTGTTGGTACATACTATAGTTTTTTCCATTCTGTTGGTCTAAAAACTAAGAACAAGATTTAAGTGACTTACCTGGTGCAAACGTAACACTAAAATTCAGGTATTCTGACTTAAGTCTGGAAGTTTCTAGGGCGACGTCTAGATGTACCAGTTTTACACATGATTTTGGTAAGTTTATTGCCAATTTATCTCATTTTTTTTTCTGTTCTATAATGTTTAACATAGCTCCAAGAAAAGTTTCAGAGATAAAGGAAAAAAATTGAAAGGCAGAAAAATTAAGTCTGGGATTCTTTTGAGGAAAGAACTGCAGAGTTCCTCAGTCCCACGTGTCAAATCACATAATACAGTTGGAATTTGTAAAGAAAAATGGTGGCAAAGGTCTGTGGTGATGTGTGGGACGATGTGACATCTGAGAGCTGGTTTTGGAATTGGATTATTTAGTGTTGTGTGACTTCTGAGGAGACTCAAAGAAGCTCAGAGGCATCCCAGACAGAGCCACCAGCTTCCGTGGACATTTTGGTTCTCTGTCTCCGCTTCAGGCCCAGAGAGAGGGACTGAGGAACAGTCAGGAATCTTTAGTTAGGGGGCTGCCAGTGAATTTAATGGGTTTGTTCCACAGAGCGAATGGGGGAAACTTCACTTACAAGGCACCTTCACATCCATACTGCGCCATGACTCTCAGCAGTCCCACACAGCACAGCGCTGGGGGGATTCCAGAATGCTAAGGGTTAACCTATAGTACCATGAGTGGCTGAAAAGCAGCTGTATCACAAAAGCACCTTACCCTGCATAATGACTCATAGAAGCTGTCTCTCCGGAGCACCCTGCACAACTTGTAGGCAGTTCCAGCAAAATCTTTCTCTCAGCAATTGTTTCCTGTTTATATAATTACCGGGAAGAGGGGCAGGAGAGATGACTCAGTGGTTAAGAACACTTGCTGTACTTCCAGAGAACCTGGATTCGATTCTTAGCTCCCACATGGTGGCTAACAACTGTTTTAGGGGATCGGATGCCTTATTCTGACTTCTGCAGGGCATTGCCCACACATAGTGCCTCTCTGTCTCTCTGTGTCTCTCTCCTCTCCCCTCTCTCTGTCTCTCTCTCTCTGTTTCTCTGTATCTCTCTGTCTCTCTCTCTCTCTCTCTATATATATATATATGTATATATACAGACAAAACACTCATACACACAAAATAAAGATAAATTAAAATATTTTAAAAAATAGTTTCAGGGAAGGGCCTCTGGAGTCTTGACTACTCCAAGCTTCTTCCTGTGTGTAGGTTTGCTGAGCTTCCTGAGCTTCATGTTTTGTTGGTTTCCTGAGTGTTAAGGATGTCCTTCAAGAGGGAATGTTGCAGTTCAGAGATCTAGTTACACACTACTTGGATTTCAGTCCCTGCCTTATTGTTTTATAGAGGTGACTTCAGAGAAGTGGGCTCAACTCTCTAAGCCTTCAATTCATAAAACTATTTGAGGTGTTTCTGTCATGGGTGTTAAGTGTTAACCTGGGACAAAGAGCTGAATCACGTGCCCTCTGGACTCGGGCCCACAGCTGGGCACTGTAAGCATGCTTTCCCTGACTTTCTGTCATGGGTGTTAAGTGTTAACTCGGGACACAGAGCTGAACCACATGCCCTCTGGACTCGGGCCCAAGCTGGGCACTGGAAGCATGCTTTCCCTGACTTTCTGGACTTTCTCACTGTTCCTCTGAACTTGACGCCTACCTAGCTTAGTAGGAATGATTGTGTCTCCATGTCCCCTCCTCCTGGTGGCTGGCTAGATTTTCAGCTTGCCTGTGCGAGCTATTGTTTTTCTTTCAAACGTTAATAAAAATTGTCCTCAAGCTTCTTCCTGAGTCTGTTTTCAAATTCTTTTATTAATGAGACAGAAAAATCCAATTTCCTTAGGTAAAATCGGTATATTTGGGGTCAGGGAGATGCAGCAACTGCAAATAAAACCTTTCAATCCTCAGCGTGCCATGCAGTTTATTACCCCCCACCCCCCAGCCTGCAACCTGATTTCTATTCCTCTGTCTATAGCATGCTGGTAGCACTGGATGCCAAGAAGCAGAGGGTGTGGGAGGATGGGGGTGGTGGTGTGGGAGGATGGGGGAGTGGTATGGGAGGATGGAGGGTCGGTGTGGGAGGATGGGGGTGGTATGGGAGGATGGGGGCAGTGTGGGAGCAATGGGGGGGAGGTGTAGGAGGTGGAAGTGGTGGTTTGGAGCTTCGAGAATGGTAGAAGCATCTTTAACTGCTTTCTTGACCAGAACAACTGGGGACAGGAAGTCCTTTCCTGGCTCAAGCTTAACCTGATTGAACTGACCCATCCTTCAAATCCTAGTTGCCTTGAGGGGTCTCTAGCCCCACTAGGCAGCTGAGTGCTTGTCAAAATGAGGGGTTAAAAACAGACACCTGGGTACTTTCAGTACAGCTGGATGCACCCCAGGAAGCCATTGAATTATTCAGTAAGTTTAATGGAGTGGTCACAAGGGAGCATTGCTGAGCTGCAATTAAATGGTGCTTTAATTTGAGATTATTTATTAGGTTGTAGATTAAAGTTCTCATTCACATTTTTGTGAATAACAATTTGATGCTATAAACAAGGAGGAAAAAAAATCCACTGTTTTTTTTTTTTTTTTGTCTTTTCGAGACAGGGTCTCCCTGTAGCCCCACCTGTCCTGGAACTCACTCTGTAGACCAGGCTGGCCTTGAACTCACAAAGATCCGCCTACCTCTGCCTCCCAAGTGCTAGGATTAAAGGCATGTGCCACCACACAAAGTAGCTGACTCCAGGGGCCGCTTCGCTCTGCCTCTGCTGGCTTCTGACATCCTTATGTGCGGGGTTGATTTTGTTGGTAATATTTGTTGATGCCTAGTTCTGACAGAAGGTTCTAAATCTACCTCTTGCCCATCTAAAACAGAAGTTACATTGTTAAGGTAGCAAAAAGCCTCATAAGACAGACTGATCAAGAGAATAACAATTTCTGCTATCTCTGGTCTGGATAAAGACCCAAGTTGCCAGTTTCAATGTCAATCAGCTGGTCACAAGACCACCCCTCGGAAGGTGGGTTCACCTTAGGTCATGCTAAGTGCATTAGTGAGATGGTGAACTTTCTTGCCCCGAATCCCTGCCTTCTAATGCAATTCTTATGGACCCCATTACAGACATGAGGCATCCATAGGTCATGCCTGCTTTTCTGAAGAATTTAGAGGAGTGTAATCTCTCCTTTTCTTCTTTATATCTCTTTTCTAACCATGCTTTCCCTAATGCTTTGGGGTACCCCAACATTTTGGGTTTCTCTACCCTTTTCCCTACAACTCCCTTTTCCTCCTTGCCATTTGGCTGCTATTCTTCCATATGTCTAACTTTCATGCAGGCTCTAAACCAGCACGACTTCTCTGAACCAGTGTGGCTTCTCTGAATCAGTGTGGCTTCTCTGAACCAGTGTGGCTTCTCTGAACCAGTGTGGCTTCTCTGAACCAGCTTGGCTTCTCTGAACCAGTGTGGCTTCTCTGAACCAGTGTGGCTTCTCTGAACCAGCTTGGCTTCTCAGAACCAGTGTGGCTTCTCTGAACCAATGTAGCTTCTCTGAATCAGTGTGGCTTCTCTGAACCAGTGTGGCTTCTCTGAACCAGCATGGCTTCATGACATTTTTCCTTTTCCCATCCACTTCCCTTCTCAAGGCAGCTGCTGAGACTTTCAGCTTGAACACCCTGTGGATTTTTCTTTAAATTCAAGTAAAGTTGTCCTAAAGCTTCCAGTTGAACCCATTCTTAAATTCTTTTATGAATGAGATTTAGGACCCTCTAGAGGATGCTGATCTCCCCTGTATCAACACCAACAACAGGGTATAGTCTAAACCTCTTCCACAGTTCCATTTATTGCTGACATCATGCTGATTGGTCCAGATGAATCTGAAGCAACAACTTCTTTAGGCATGTGGGAAACACATTTGTCTGACAGAGGGTAGGAAATAAAGTCTGCAAAATTTGGAAGCGTGCTATTTGACTGAAATGTCTGTGTTCTGTGGTCTGAGATATGCCAAGAAGCCCCTTCCAAGGCAAAGGCTAATAATGTTGCCTGTGATCTCAGCCATGGCCAAGAAAGAGACACAGTATTGGGCTCTAGAATTTACAGGCACCATGTACGTCTTTTGCGCTATGGCAGCAGCATAAGACTAGAAAATACTGGCAGTTTAGTGGCACCCAGAGCAAGAGAAGCCTCTGCAGCAGGCCCAGGCTGCCTTACAAGCTGGATTGTGTGGGGAATTGGAATATGAGTTCTATGAGGACAGAATTTCATTTTCTTCATCTACAGCTGTATTGCCTGGCCCTTGAACATTCCCTAGCATAAAGGAAGTACTAAAATAAGTGCTTGTTGGATGAATAAATGAAAGTTTGAGTTGCTCAACATCACATAAAGTAAGTTAGAGAATTCAGAAGTATTTCTGAGTCTGTGGGGCTTCTTACACCTCTGATCAATAAATCTACTTACAGCTGGGGAGCAAGGGAAGTTCACGTATGTAGTCTGCTATTCTAAACTGAGGGGGAAGGCGGGCCCTTGAGTGCCCTGGAAGATTCCTAGTCTCAAGTGGGTCTCAACTCAGGACTTGAGCTGGGGGAAACTCACAATCACACAAAAGCTCCAATGAATCATTCAATTGGGGGAGGTGTCTTCTTTCGCAGATTCAAAGAAAGAAAGTTATAGACCACAGAAGGGCAAGCTTCACAAAGGAGTTTATTATAGGTTCATAAATGAGTGCTTAAGAGATGTAAGCAAGCAGAACTCCTGAATACCAGGAGGGGTTCCGAGGGAACTGGCTGCTGCCCCGCTGCTAGTCTAGAGGCTTGTTATAGGACTTCAGGCAGAAGCTGGGGCGAGGCATGGGGAGGTGGATCGATCCATACAGCAGGCCCACCCACCCATGAGGGGTCACATCTTCATGTAGAGCTTCTAGGCAGTGGTGTTCATCTAGGTAGTATAAAAGGAGAAGAAAGACAACAAGCAGGCCGAACAGAAAGTAGAGCGTCCCTTTGGCACTCCTAGCCTCTGACAGGGCAGAACCCAAAACATTGTCAGGCCGGCCAACAAGATTTGGAGCTGTTGCTTTTGAGGTCCTGCCGGAAGCTGCGTGAGCAGTCTCCATCTGTTTTCATCAGTTCCTTCACTCATATTGGCTTTAGAATTCATGACTCTTTTGCAGTACCTCCAGAATTGCAGAGCTCCTGGATTGAACCCCTGACAGGTCGGGAAGGTGGCTCTGTCGGTGAAATGCTTCCTTACACAAGCTTGAGGGGCATGAGTTCCGATCCCTAGCACTCACATAAAAAGCCAGGCATGGTGGCATATGCCTGTCACCCCTGGGGCTTCCTGGTAAGTCAGCCTAGTCTAATCAGAGAGCTCCAGGTTCAGTGAGAGACCCTGTCTCAAAAAATAAGGTGAAGAGGCAGTTGAGGAATGACACTTTACAACAACCTCTGGCCTCCAAATATATGTGTGTATGACACACGAACATGTGGTATATATACATGTGCCACACAAACACACATACAAGCAGTCCTGAGCAAAATCTGGGGATCCCCCATCATCCGTCTTGCCTGTGGAGAGTGCTACAAACAGTGAAAATCACTGACATTGCTTCTGTCCTCATGTAAGTCTCCGTTGCTGTGGTAACAAGATCAAAAACAACTTTCAGGAGGAAAGTGCTTACTTGGCTTACAGTTTATAGTCCATCATCAAGGGCAGCCAAGGCAGGAGCTACAGGCTTGAGTTCAAGGCAGGAGCCTAGAGGCAGGAGTCAAAGCAGAGTTAACAAAGGAATGCTGCTTTCTGGCTTTGACCCCTGGCTTGCTCACCTACCTTTCTTACGTGGCCAGGGATTGCACTGTCTATGTGGCTGGGCCCTCCTATGTGAATTAGCAATCAAGAAAGTGCTCCACAGACAGGCCCACAGGCCAATCTGATGGAGAAAATTTCCCAGCTGAGATTCCTTCTTCCCCTGAGTGTCTAGATTTGTATCAAGTTGCCAAAGAGTGATTAGTATACCAATTTTTATTGTATAGTATACTTCAGAATCTGTTGACTTTCATTAACTATTCTTAATATATTTGATTATTTAAGCTGGTAGAATTCAGATAGCTCCCTGTATTTGATGAAACAGTATTTTCCAAATTTATGGTTTGATGAAGTCAGAGTTCTGCTGTGGGCAGAGAAACCTGGGTATTAAGACAGCTTAGAAATCTGCCAGGTAGACACAGCTTGTATCCAAATGAAGAGTAAACACATGATTACCTGCCTTCAAACAGCAGCATTGTTTCAGTCTCTTTTGCTCCTTGATACCCATTGTTTTATTATAAAACACGGATTTGGGCATAAGGTACCTATAGTGATTATCCATGTGTATAATTTTTTAAAATTTCTTTATTTATGTGTATGAATGTACTGTCTGCATGTAGGTTTGTGCATCCTTGTCACGCAATGCTGAGGAGGTCAGAAGAGGGTGTCAGATTCCCCTGGAACTGGAGTTCTCCTAGAATTGGAGTTACGGACGGTTCCCAGCTGCCATGTGGTTGCTGGGGATCTAACCTGGGTCCTCTGTAAGAGTGGTCGGCGCTCTTAACCGCTAGGCCATCTCTCCAGCCCCATGTGTATAATTTATCTCCTTAGAAGGTCCCATTTCTTCTCACTTTCCTGAAGTAGTTATTTTACAGACTTTGAAAGTTTCTCAAAACTCACTGCTCTCTAGAAAGTTCTTTTTCCTTTCCTCTAATTTCTTATTAGCAACCCCTTAATATCCACAGGCTTACTAATAATAAGATTTTACTTTTATTATAATACAATAATAATAAAATTACAGGTTGATTATTCCTCAGGAAGAAGAGTTCATTTTACACATATGAGAAAAAAGTTGAGTGGATTATGAGATGATCTAAGACTAAACAATATTTTTCACACGTTCATGTCTCTTGGAATCACCTGCACCCTCAGTGAGAACTCAATTGTTTTGGCTTCTGATTCATTGTATCTACCATAGGTCCTGGATCTTCTAGGTGTTTCTGAGAACACTGTCTTATTCTCCTATTCCTAAGGATCTGTTAGGAAATTATCTTTCAGTCATCTGGGCTGGCAGTTCCCAATTCTGATTGATTTGACACAGCTGGATCTGTTAATGTGGTGGAAAACAATTTGTCCATTGATTAAAAATATTTTCCTCAGTTTGTCACTAAAATGGTAGGAGGAGATTAAGGTGAAGAGGCTTGGAGATTTCCTGGGGACATGTGCTTTGCAGCTTTTCTTCCTGCTGCTGACAGGTATTGTACTCTATTGTCCAATCTCAGAGACCTCTCCTCTCTTAGAAACCTACGCTAGGAGATTTCAAAAATATTCCCTGAATAAGCAACTTGATCATCACCCAGGAACTTAAAAGAAATACAAATTCCCCAACTGTGCCGGGCGTGGTGGCGCACACCTTTAATCCTAGCACTTGGGAGGCGGAGGCAGGCGGATCTTTGTGAGTTCAAGCCCAGCCTGGTCTACAGAGTGAGTTCCAGGACAGCTGGGGCTACAGGGAGACCCTGTCTCAAAAAGACCAAAAAAAAAAAAAAAAAACCAAAACAAAACAAAAAAAAAAACAAATTCCCCAACTGTTCCCAGATGCAATGAATCAGAAACTCCAGGGTGGGGCTTAGTCAACTTTGTGTTGAAAGGCACTCTATATCTGAAATCTCTATAGTAAAGATAGAGAATAATTGATCCACATTATTCGTTGCCTAGCCATTCATTCATCTGGCACTGTACTGATTAACTAGGGCTGCTCCCACATAAGACCATAGGTTGGGTGACATAAACAACAGAATCTTGCTGTTTCATGGTTTTTAAGGCTAGAAAGCCAAGATCAAGGTGTCGGCAGGATTAATTCCTTGCAAGAGACAGTTCATTTCTAGCTTCCGGTTGTTTGCTGTGAAGTTTTAGCATTCTTTGGCTTATAGAAGCATCACTTACTTCTACCTTCATCTTGTGTAGCTTTTTTTGTGTGTGTCATTCTGTGTGTCCCAGTTTCTTCCTTTTCATGCGGATACAAGGACTACATTAGAGGTATACCCCCTCCAATAATACCACATTTTAACTCATCACGTCTGCAGCAATTCTATTTTTACATTAAGGTCACTGGGATGCTGGGGTTAGGAACTCATTATATGAGGCTTGTGGGTACAAAGTTCAACGTCTAATCACTTAATGCTGAATACCTTATCTGATCGACATGGCCAGCTATTTTCTTTCCTGGAAAAGGCTTTTAAGTCAGCATTTCAGCTGACACCATATAGCACTATATTTGAATGTATTCAGCCTTACAGGTAGTCAGCTTTTTATGTAGACATGTTGTATCTTTTCAAACTGGATTATAATTAGATTTTAGAATTATTCAAAAGCAAATATGCTATCAAACACTGAAAATATTTAGATTTTAGGATCTGACAATGATAGTAATAATAGATAACATCATTAAGAGATTGTGTTTTAAGACATATGTTAAGTACTTGATGTGCTCCATGCCATTTTTCCCCCTATATTAATTTAGAGAAGACACGGAGGATTATGCTACTTAAACAGCTTGCATAGACTACTAAAGGACATTTTTGAAATTCAGACTAACTTGGGCTAGTGACCATTTAATATCTATTGTGAAATATTGTGGTTGAGAATTAGATAAGAACATAGAAATATTCCCCTGTTAAAAATATTTTGTGGGCCTGGTGGTGCACGTCTTTAATCCCAGCACTTGGGAGGCAGAGGCAGGTGGATCTCTGTGAGTTCAATGTCAGCCTAGTCTACATATCGAGCTCCAGGCCAGCTGGAACTAAAGGGAGACCCTGTCTCAAGAAGACAAAAAGAAATTTTGTAGCTTTATTGTCGCTTTTCTGATGGCTTGGATTTGAGGTAGGTTGACATTGTACCATTGGCTGGAGAGTCAAGTGAGCAGTTGTAGTTGTCCTACCGGAAAGCACGGTTCCTGAGGTCCAGAAAACAGCTGAGATAAATTAATTTGAAATTTTGATATATTTGTTATATATTTGTTATTTATTTGTTATTTATTTATTTATTTATTTATTTATTTATTTATTTATTTATTTATAGTGTGTGTGTGTGTGTGTGTGTGCGTGCACGCGCACACATGTGCGTGCATGCTATGGGCAGAGGACAACAGTTCTTTCCTACAATGTGAAACCTGGAGATTAAACTCAGGTTGTCAGGCACAGCAGCAAGGCAAGTGTCTTTACCCAGTGAGGAATCTCGCTGGCTCATGGAATTACTGGTAGTATTCTTTTTAAAAATATTTATTTTTTATTGAGTTTTTGCAAATTTCATGCAGTATATTTTATTGAATTTAGTTCTCCTCCCCATCTGCATCCCTACTCCTTCCTACCCAATTTCACACATGTATATATGAAGGACAGTAGAATCCAACTTGTCTCCAAATGCTCTTCAGTGTGGATCCCTGTAGTGGAGCCTGGTCAAGAGTCTCACCCTTAAACCAACCTGACTCTCCTACTCTAAGCATTGATTGACAGCCAATAGTTCTGCAGGTTGGGCTGGAGTTTCTTACCAAATTCCCCACATCTATGCTGGGATACTGTCAGGCTTGAGTTCACACGAGATTTGTGCATGCTGTCACCATTGCCGTGAGTTCACACGAGTAAACTGACCTGCTCTCTGGAAAACTTAGTTTCCCCGTGATTATCCACCACCTCTGCTGCTTATAATCTTTCTGCCTCCCACCCCCCTTCTGCAGTGATCTCAGAGCCTGAGAAACAGAAGTTTGATATAGGTGTCTTATTCAGGGATAAGAACTCTGCAGCTTCTTATTCTCTTCATCTTGGCCAGTTGCAGTTCTCTACAGCACCATATGCTGCAAAAGGAACCTTTTCTGGTAAGAGTTGAGAAATGCATTAACCTATGTGCATAACAATAAGTCATTAGGAATAAATTTAATACTATGTCTATTTATCAGAATAATAATATTAGGCTCTCCCCTATGTTTTTTTTTTTACCTGTCTAAATACAAGTTCCTAAGCCTGATATCAATGTTAGGTGTGGCTCCATCTTATAAAGCAGATTTTTTTTTTAGGGACACATGGAAATGGCTGCAAGATTTTAATATTTTTTTCAAAGCCAATTTAAAAAAAATTTTTTTATTTATTTCTGTATGTGTATCAACGTACTGTCTGCATGCAGGTCTGTGCACCCGTGTCGTGCAGTGCCGCGGAGGTCAGAAGAGGATCTCGGATTCCCCTGGAGCTGGAGTTCTCCTGGAATTGGAGTTTCAGATGATTCTTGGCCGCCATGTGGGTGCTGGGGATCGAACCCGGGTCCTCTGTAAGAGCGGTCGGCGCTCTTAACCACTAGGCCATCTCTCCAGCCCCTCAAAGCCGATTTTTAATTGAAGCTTTGTGCATTTCATACAACATTTCCAATCAAATCTAACCCATTCCCCTTCCCTGCCCCCCACCCCACCAGAGCTCATGCATTCTGCCATACATGTTTTTCATCTTTTTCTCAGTCTCTTTTAAAATTTTTGATGCAGAAGTTTACTGTTTCGGGCAGAAGTTCACTGTTTCAGTCAGTTCTTTGACCCAGTCTTTTGTTGTTGTTGTTGTTGTTGTTGTTGTTCCTTCCATTTGCATCACTCCAAAATATGCATATATGCATGCCACACATATATCAAGATTATGACATCATAAGTTTTAGCATCTTCAGCTTATGATATCTTTTTTAAAAATTATTATTGTTTTTTTCTTTATTAGGCTGAAAGATGTCATGTTTTCCTTAAGGAATTATTTGAAGGTTCCTCCCTAGCAAGCCCAAACCACCATCAGTCCTGCTCTTGTGCTCCACACTGGGGTCTTCCCTTCCTGTGGTCACCAAATGAGGTCCAGTAAGCACCACGTCCTGTCTTGAGCTTCCTGTACTGGTCTCCAAGATACAGCCTGGGTAGTCCAACAGTGGCTCTCTATACTCTGAAGAAGCTGAAACCTCAGTAGTAGCTCAGTCCACAAGCTGGATGTCTCAGCATTCCCCATCTGGCACTGAAAGTTTGAAGTATTCTTGGAGAGACATGAGTCTTCAGTTCATATTGGAAGGTTGAAAAGCTGTGTCTCATGTCTTTGAAGGATGGCAAAAGCAGTGGCAGCCACAGGGTAGCTGCACTTGCCAGTAATAATTGAAGACAGGCAAAACAACAGTGCTTTTTTAAAAATAATTTTTGTCTTTTTACTAAGATCTCAAGTTTTATGCCTGAAGTACAATTTCTCATGCCTTACTGATTATTTCTGGTTATACTTTCCTTTTGGATGTTTAAGACCACATAGTTAGCCCAGATTAACCAAGATTTTTGTTTTCTCAAGGTCAGTTGAGGATGTGGTCCTCAGGGGTCACTTAGGTTCTTTTGTTTTGGGGGGGAGGGAGCCCCTGGCTCCTTTTGACTTTTCATTTACCAATTCCATTCACATGAAGACAAAGTTAGGTCGTGATAGACCAGGCTTCCCTTTCGAAACATGAGCATACTTTCCTCCTTATAGACTGGACACTGGAATGGAAGTCCCATTAGTGGATCTCCAAGACCTTCCCGCACAGGAAGACTGGTAACTCACATTTTCAGGAAATTGCAAGAGTTGCCCCCATGCATAGTCCCCTGGGACTTAGTTGACCTCTGAGGAACACAACACGGGTGTACTTACATACATGCAGACAATCCTATATATGTGATATACATATATATATATATGATATACATATATATATATATATGTATATCAAGATGAGAAGTAACTAAAACACAGTGAGATATAGCATATAAAACAAGCATATATACATATATGCTTGTTTTGATAAAATACCTTGACAAAAACAATCTAAGGAGAAAAAGTTTTACTTTGGTTCACTGTCCCAGGTTATAGTGCAGCATGTGAGGAAAAGTTCCAGTAGCAGGCGCTTTGAGGGAGCTGACCACATTCAATCTGCTGCCAGGAAGTAGACAGAGGAATCCTTGCTAGTGTGTAGCCCTTTTTCTCCTTTTTATAGAGTCCAGGATGGAACCTGCCCATAATTAGATGGGTTTTCCCAGATCAATTAATGTAATGAAGATAATCCCCTGTAGGCGTGCCTAGAAGTGCATCTCCCAGGTGATTCTAGGTTCAGTTAAGTGACAACACTAACCACCACACATTGTAATTTTGTTTATATTTCTCTAGTTAATGGACAGCTCTTAAAAATAATTATTCCTTGATCTGTATCTCCAACCTACTGGATCTGAATCTCAGAGAATTTTGAGTTGAAGAAATTGCATAGTTTTACTAAATTCCTCAGGTGATTTTGATAATCAGACTTCAGAACTGTTCTTATTCTAGAAATTGTATAGGGAAATCCCTCAAGGGATTGTTTTAGCCTTAAGGAAAAAGGATCTTTGGGGTCACAGATTTTAGACCTGAGAATCCCTTCTATCAGATGAGTAGATAAAGTATTTTTTTTTTTTTTTGAGACAGGGTCTCCCTATAGCCCCAGCTGAACTAGAACTCACTCTGTAGACCAGACTGGCCTTGAACTCACAGAGATCCACCTGCCTATGCCTCCCAAGTGCTAGGTTTAAAGGCGTGTGCCACCACTCCCAGCTTAAGGAATGCATTTTTTTTTAACATACACAAATAAATGGACTGTAGACCTTCCAAATCAAAATAGCTCTTACAACCACATTGACAAAATTTGTACTGGCGATAGATTTTTCAACAGTGTGTATTCCTAGTGCAAATTTGGTTTAGGAGTCCTCTTTGAGTATGTTTACATGCCTTTATGGTTGATTTATTTGAATGGATAGACTCTAGAAGCTGTGGTTTAGATGGCAATAGACTCTAGGAGCAATCAATTAAAATAATACATACTATTGAAGAGACTTGGGTGATTTAGTGTCTGTGTCCAGAGAGTTAGAAATGAGAATTATTGTCCTAACTTTTATTTGTCTTGGCTATGAGGGAAATAACATTTTTTGAACTAAATCTTCCTACCCTATTGAGTTAGGAATGAATTGCAGAAAATAAACATTGACTTGGCTAAATTTTTGTGTTCTGGTACGTACTCTTAAAACCACCACTAAAATATATGCTTTTTTTGTTGTGGATTTTGTACTTGCCAAACATTGTGTTGAATGCTTTCTGTGTATCCCATTTAATCATCACGCCATCCTCTAGTGTAAATAATATTATACTTTATAGCTCAGAAAATTAGCAATCTTAGGAGCCAAGAAATTTGTTGAAGAGTGTACCATCATTACGATGTAGGCCTAGAATTTGAACATAAGTTGTCTACAGGCTTGACTTTAGATTCTTCAATTTTCCTTATACAAACTAAAATAAACTGAAAAGCCTAGGTAACTTAACAAACCAGAAGTATGTTTTTCAGAAATGTATATAGAAGCAAAACTTATACAATCTGGGTTCTCTCAATCTTTTCCTCTACATCAAAGGTTGATTCTTAGTGCTGATGCTCATCCAGCCATTAGTGGACAGGTGAAGCGAATTATAACTGAGTGGGGACACTGTAGATTTGGGGTCCTGCTGGCTATGGTTGGATACCTGGCTGACTTGGCTTAGCTGGGTGATTTTAGGCAAACTAACATCTTGAGGCTCATTTTCTTCATCTGCAGTTATAGCATAAATAGTGAGTAAAATACATATAGCACAGAATATAAATTTAGTACACCAAAGATAATGTTGATTAAAATGTAGTAGAAACATTAGCCCTCCAGACCACATTACACCTAGTAGCTCAGGCCAAAAGTCAAGCAATTGTTCTTGATTGTTCACTTTCCTTTTTTTTTTTTTTTGTATTTTTTTGAGACAGAGTCTCCCTTTAGTCCCAGCTGGCCTGGAGCTCCCTCTGTAGATCAAGCTGTCCTTGAACTCATAGAGATCCTCCTGCCTCTGCCTCCCGAGTGCTAGGATTAAAGGTGAGTACCACCACGCCCAGCTATTCACTTTCCTTTATAAGTTGTGCTGCATCCTTCATCAAAAATGCCAAGTCTGTCTTCAGAATATGTTCCCAACTCAACCTCATATCCCCTGCTATCTAGGGCAAGCTTCTCTCATCTTCCATCAGGAATTCTAACAGGTCGGCTTCAAGCTAGCTGGGCTTATTTTCCTATAGTATTTACTTCTTGAAAAGGGATAGCTTTTCTGCTTTATCACCGCATATTATTATCTTGATTAAAGCCCTCCAAAGGCTTTCCCGTGGAACAGAATCCAACTCTTCAACCAGTCGAGACAGATCTTGCCGTCTCCTACCGGCTCCTTCTCTGAACTTAGTATCACTGTCCATTCTGTACAGGTTTTCTTGTTTCTGAAGTACAAGGTAGTTTCCCCCCCCCCCCCTCCCCAGGCTTCTTCTGAGGCTGGAGTCCTCAGTCCCTATAACAGATACTTTGTCTAGTGACTCCTTTTGTTCATTTCAAAAGTTGAATTCTCAGTCATCCACCTAAAATTCCCCTTCCACTTTGGTCTCTCTTTATACATTAATACATCCACCATATTGTAAACTTTTCTTACACATTTCTTTATGTATATGTATATATATGTGTATATGTATATGTATACACACATAATAACATGCACACAAACACATACACACATACACATGCCCCATTTGGAGAAATAATAGCTTGTTTAGTGGTCGTGTCTAGGGTACCAAATAGTTTGAGGAGTCAAGTAATTGCATGCAACAGAGAGAACTCAAAGAACCAGGGTTTTGGAATCTAAACTTCTCAAGGAACTGGTAAGATACCGATGGTAGAGGAGTAGAAGAAGAACACCCAAGAGAACAGTAAACTCAGGCTGCATAAGAAGGCAGGCAGCAACTTTGAACAAGTGGTGAATAGGACCCAACTTGAAGTTGAGTCTGATGGCTGCGAGGGTGGATGGAGGGAGATTTCTGAGTCTCAAATGCTAATCAGAAGCATTTATAAACTTTCCATGGGCTGTAGAGATGGCCTAGCGGTTAAGAGCGCTGACCGCTCTTGCAGAGGAC
Organism: Rhizomys pruinosus; assembly: GCA_009823505.1. Taxonomy (NCBI): domain Eukaryota; kingdom Metazoa; phylum Chordata; class Mammalia; order Rodentia; family Spalacidae; genus Rhizomys; species Rhizomys pruinosus. The sequence goes on from VZQC01008045.1 coordinate 686,962, forward strand.
CCGGGTTCGATCCCCAGCACCCACATGGAGGCCAAGAACCGTCTGAATACTCCAATTCCAGGAGAACTCCAGTTCCAGGGGAATCCGACACCCACTTCTGACCTCCGCGGCATTGCACGACACGGGTGCACAAACCTGCATGCAGACAGTACATTCATACACATACAGAAATAAATAAAATTAATAAAAAAATTTAAAAAAAAACAAAAAAACAAAACTTTCCAATGGTGAACTTACCTCCAGGTTCTCTCTTGCTCAGATCCTGCTTCACTTTTGTTGCATTGTTCTTCTAACATGCAGTTCCCTTGGAGAATCTGTTGCTTTAGAACTGCTGAAATACAACGATTTGCACTGGTGATATTTCTCTCCAGTTAAATCCATGTGTCAATGAACAGTCATCCAGTCAGTGATGAGGAATGCATGTTGGGTTTCTCCAAGATGGAAAATGACAATCAGTTGGAAGAGAAACTGTGTGTGCTGGTTATGCCTGCTTTCAGAGCAGTAATGCAATAGTTTGTTTTTTTTTTTTTAAAGGAACATTTTCAGTCACAAAGGAGACTTAACCTTCATGAGTTCACTTCTATTAGTAATGTGATCGTCAAAAAGAAAGTAAAGACATTTCTTTAGTTTCGGCGGAACTACACTACTTTGTAATAGATGGCCCTGATGACTAGGGGGTTATTTATGGTGACAAGAAATGTGCACATTTGTAAATTTTTCCTCAGCTCTCCCTCTCCTTCAGGGAGGGAAGTTTATCTGTTCATATCTCTTAATGGCTTCGTGAATCAAAGTGTATGCAAATCAACGTGCCATGGATAAACTTTTCCAAACTTCAAAGGCCAGGTGCCCTTGAGCACAGAAGGAACTGCCTGCCACCCAAATGGTCCCAAGCAGTCCCTCCCCAGCTGGTCTTCCCCAGGAGGCAGATCCTAGCCTGCTCAGGGAGTTCTGAGGGCATTTGGGAACTAAAACAGATGTCTCAACAGAAGTGTTTCTTCCCATTTGGAGGAAGAATAAGGGAACAGCGTGGGATGTTAGGCTTGTATGTTTGGAGATGGAAGGATATTGGAAACTCTGCAAAGCCATTTATTTCCTTAGGCACTCATTTACTCTGGTCTGGTTGAGCTTTTGAGCCTTGCCTTACAAATAAAGTTTTGACAACAACCTCTGATCCTGTTGAAAATCTGGTTTCCGTTTTTAATTTCTTGAGTCTTTTGATTATGCTCTGAGACACTGGAATCGGAATCTATGTGTATTGGGAGGAAAAGAGGGCACTATTTTATATATTCATGTATAGACATGTATAAATAATATATATATAAATGTTTCTGATACATATGTATACGAAATGTACACATATCCTATAGTTACATAGAATTTCATGTATACGTCTACGTATGTGTGTATATATTTATACTTTACTGCAGTTATTAGACATCTATGTGTATTATATACATAATTGCATTATGTTTGTATATATATATGTGTATGTAGGTATGTAGGTATGTGTATATTCCACAGCTGTTTATATTTTCTTCTAGTTTTCATTTCTTCTCCTGTTTTTCCAGCAGCTCTGCTGAGATTGATTAAGAGGGAATTCCCTGGATTTTCTTTCTGACAGGATGTGGAAGCCAGCTGACTGAGCTCTGGCTATCTTCATGGCTGCAAGGCAGCAGACCGGAGACCTCCAGGAAACTTCCTCACTGGAGAAACACTGTAGACTCCAGTCTCGGCACTTCCGGAAGGATGGGCTCTCGGCCCACAAGCCTGGGAAAGGCATCTTTGGCTTGGCCTGAGTTTCCGGACATTTTCCCCGGATGTCTTGGGACGTTTTCCCCGGATGTCTTGGGACGTTTTCTACCTCCAGTTGAGTTCAGTAAATGAATTCTCTTCCTCCGAACTCATGAGGGGTGGAAGTGGGGGTGCTGTACTTTGTACCTTTTTCACTTTCGTGGAGGAGGAAGTATCCCATTTATTCCTGTATCTGAAAATTGACTTTAACAGTTCATAGATTGAAGGGAGACAAGTTTAAGCTCAAGGAAACATCTTTCTTCAGTAAAAAGGTTCCAGGGAACTTATTTATGAGCGAGGAAGTGGAAGTAGTAGTACTTTTTAGCTAAATGCAGCATTTGGATAGTGTGTGAATTATTGATTGTTAAATGCATGAATAGATGAGAGTTGCCTGTATTTCAAATCTGACTCCCATTGTAAATTTGCTCTGTTGGGAGGCTGAAATAGAGTGATCTATAAAAGACTGAGTAAAGTTCACTTTTGAGATTATTTTTATCAAATGGATTTTTTTTTCCCTGTGTAAATACTTAGGAGCTGGGCGATTCTCCTTGTAATAAATGGCTTCCCCACAGCCGTTTACATCCTTACCCTGAGTTGGCTTGTGGTCTCTATGATGTAAGAGTTGGGAAAAGGCCACTAACTGTATAAGTTGAACACCGCAGATGTTCCCTGGTGTGTACTGATTTTTTAGATGTAAATCTCAATATTCTGGGAGGCCTGGTAGGAAGTTCTGGGAAATAATTCTGGGATAAAAGAAGTTTTAAACAATGGCCATTGCAAACACAAGGACATTGTAAACAAACCCAGTCTCCAATGCACTTCCCTTTCAGCCGTAAATCACCCTTTCCTCTTGGGTCCCACTAGCTCCCTGTCTGCAGTGTCCTCTTGGCTTTGGCTTACCTCTACGCTCCACCCACTCTTTCCTCAATCACCTGGCCTCCTTGTCACTCATTTAAGAAATAGACTCCTTCTACCAGCTGCTTGAAGAACAGGCATAACTGAGCCAGTTGTGGGGCAAGCAACAGCATTTCACTGGACTATTGGACTTCCCTTCTCAAAGCCAAGGACAGGTGGGTTTTTCTCACACCTTCATACCTTTCAGGTTCCCACTTGTGTCCTGAAGTATGCGTGTATGCCATATTATATTTCATAGAGAAAGTAGAAGCCACTAGAAAGAGCTCCACCAGCCTCCTACCAAGCATGCCAAGCTGTCTATACTTGTACCTGCTGCACCCTCCTTTTCAATTGTTACCATAAAACAGTGATTCTCAAATTTTGTTCTTATAGCACTCATCAGAACTATCTAAACAGTATGTTCAGAAAGGCTAGACCTGTTGACTCTGGAGGCCCGGGAATGAGGAAGACGTGAGAATCTTTTACTGAGCCTTCATGGTGATTCTCATGTATGCTAGTACTGAAGGACTAACACCTTATACCATTGAATACACTTCTTCTAATCACCCTTTCTCTCTAAGTGAGTCTCATGTATGCTAGCACTGAAGGACTAACACCTTATCCCACTGAATATACTTCTTCTAATCACCCTTTCTCTCTAAGTGGCAGAGGTAGGATTCCATATAAGTTAAGATCAAGGGCTCTGGTATTATGACATTAGTTAGGCCAATTTCTTCTTTTTTTTAGGGTGTCAGATTCCGCTGGAACTGGAATTAAAGACGGTTCTCAGCCACCACGTGGATGCTGGGGATTGAACCAGGGTTCTCTGCAAGAGCAGTCAGCGGTTTTAACTGCTAGGCCATCTCTCCAGCCCAAGGCCATTCCAAGCCCCCAATTTCTTAGTCTATGCCTTCATTTCTTTATTTTTATTTTTTATTATTTTTTAAATTTTTTATTTATTTTTTGTGTGTATGAGTGTACTGTCTGCATGTAGGTTGGTGCACCTGTGCCGTGCAATGCCGCAGAGGTCAGAAGAGGGCGTCGGATTCTCCTGCATTTCTTTATTTTTAAAGTGAGGATGATAAGATTGCCTATTTTTCAAAAGCTTATAAGGAAAATTAAATACATAAATATGTAAGCATACATATATATTGTTTATTTGTTTGTTTTTGAGACAGGGTTTCCCTGTAGCTCCAGCTGTCCTGAAACTCACTCTGTAGACCAGGCTGGCCTTGAACTCACAGAAATCTGCCGCCTCTGCCTCCCAAGTGCTAGGATTAAAGGTGTGTGCGCACCACCACACCCAGCTAAGCACACACATATATTTGTATGACGAGTATATAAGCAAGAAAATTGGGTGGGCTGTGATTAATACAGAACCCTTCTTATCAACATTTAAATACGTGAAAATCTGTTGAATTTCTTTTTACAACCCTGCTATTTTTGTGAATCCTGCACAGGCCATTTAACTTTTCTTTTCTGCAGCCACAATAATATCCCATTTTTTTAGTTGTTATTTCCTTCAACATATACCATCTTCTCTCTCCTGTCCATGGGGCTTTAGTATAAAATACAATGGTGTTTCCAATACCACTTCAAATAAGGACTCAGTACCTAGTTATCTTCTACTCATCTCTCGTTTTGACCAATTGTCTCTGTAGAGTAGCCTCAGCTAATGCTTTTGTTACCAGTTTCCAAGTCCTGCAAAGCACTGCAATTTTGTATTTATTTATACAATCACTGGATTAGAGCCTGTAGCCTTTATTCTTTACTATACTACAAGCCCCTCGAATACTGAGTTCTGCTGATTTTTGTTCATAAATACTTCTCTGTCTCTCTGCCTCTCTCTCTCTCTCTCTAGTCTCTTTGCCTCTCTCTGTCTCTCTCTGTCTCTCTGTCTTTGTCTCTCTGTCTCTGTCTCTCTCTTCTCTGTCTCTCTCTGTCTCTGTCTCTCTCTATCTCTCTGTTTCTGTCTCTCTCTGTCTCTCTCTGTCTCTCTGTCTCTGTCTCTGTCTCTCTGTCTTTCTGTCTCTCTTTGTCTCTCTCTGTCTCTGTCTCTCTGTCTCTCTCTGTCTCTGTTTCTGTCTCTCTCTGTCTCTGTCTCTCTCTCCGTCTCTCTCTCTGTCTCTGTCTCTGTCTCTCTCTCTCTCTCCTTGCCAGTGTGGGTGAGTGTCTGCCCACTGCCTGTGTTTGTGGTTGCATTCACACATGTGGAGGCTGGAAGTTGACACTGGCTGTCTTTCCTTGATTGCTCTCCACCTCCTTTTTTTTCTTTTTTTGAGACAAGATCTCAAAAAGCTCATCAGGACCAGTAATATGGCCCAGTGGCTAAAGGTACTTTATGATCTGAGTCTAATCTTTGGGACCCACATCATAGAAGAGAGGAGAACCAACTCAAGTTGTCTTCTGACCACCGACACTGACACCATGGGATGCAAATGTATATACAAAATACATACAAATAATAAAATAAATGTAAAACAATTATTAAAAGTTCATAAATTCAACTAGACTGGCTGCCAATGAGCTTCAAGTATCCACCTGTTTCCAACCATTCAACACTGGGTTAGAGGCATGTGCTTTTGTGTGGGTTCTGAGGATCTAGACTCAAGTTCTCAGACTTGTGTGTCAGACATTTTCTATTGAGCCATTTTCCCAGCCCCAGAAACATTTATTGAGTGCTTAATATTGAGCCTTGGACATGGGTCTGTAAGTCTTTAGTCAGAGAATGAGTTGGTGAGTGAATACATTGGCCGAAAATCCAAGTCGAGAGCTATGGCTGGGCTGCTGGGAATATTTCAGCATTGTCTGAAGGTTCGAGCTTTATACCCAAACAGGTTTAGAGAGTAGTCCTTAGTACCATGTGGTGTAAGCTGAGTAACCTTAGAGCAAGGTCCTTAACCTTCCGAAGAGCTCCCCCTCCTCAGTTGTAAGATGTCTTACCTCTCCAAAGAAGTACAGCATCTACAACAGGGGATAAAAGAAATAACGTGTGCAAAAACCTGAGTACAATGCTTGGCGTGAAACGAATGTCCAATAAACGTTCACTCTAAGGTGGACGACCTTCCTCCTCGCATCCAATCTCCTCCAGGGGTCTCTATAGCTTAGTGGCTGAATTCAACAGCACAGTGCCTAAGAGTCCTGTCTCCAAATTTCTGCTCCATTGTTGTTTATTTCATGTGGAACCCAGTGAGGTGCCTCTTAGACCTTTTTCTGAACATTCTTATCAAAACTGCCTTTTGAGCTTATCTTTGTGTTTGTCACTGCTCACCTTAAAAAAAACTAATGCTAAGCCAGGCATGGTAGCGCATGCTTTTAATCCCAGCACTTGGGAGCAGAGGGAGGCGGATCTCTTTGAGGTCAAGGCCAGCCTGGTCTACAGAGCAAGCTCTAGGGACTAAAGGAAGACCCTGTCTCAAAAAAAAAAAAAAAAACCCTGATGCTAGCCCAAACTATATATCTTTATTTATTTATTATTTTTTGCATAAATTTTTTAAAATGAATTTTTGTGTATTTCACACATAGCATCTCAGTCAGTCTTAACCACCTTTATACCAACTTCTCTATTGGTACCTTCCCTCAGCCCACCCCCTCACTGGAATTTATTCATTCTGTCCTCTGTGTTGTGGCCTATTGTGCCAAATTAACCTCCTTGCCTTTTCCTCAGTGCGTGTTCATCCGCTGAGCTCTTGTCAGTCTTTCCAGAGTCCCTCACTTACAGAAGGGCAGTTCTCCCTCACCCAACAGTAATCTGCTGCCAATATTTCTTCAGCTAAGATTGGGTTATGCTACCCATTTCTGCATTTCCTTGCTGGGCCTTTGTCTGGTTGAGCTTGCATGGGTCTTGTACCTTGTTGAGACCATTGCTGTAGGTTCATATAAGCAGGGTCCCAGGCACTTATAGGATTCTATCTCCATATGGTCTTGCATCAACTCCCTGGCTCTTACAATCTTTCTACCCCCTCTTCCCCAATGTTCTCTGAGCCCTGGGTGAGTGAAACTGAACATAGGTCATCTGACCATGGACCCATACACTGTACACTCCTAATCTCCACAGTTGGGACATTTATGACCTTTCGAGTTCCTGGCTCCCTGTTGTGTGAAGGAGCTTCCTTAGTGAGAGTTGTCCTTTTGGACTTGTTCTATTTTGCTTGAGCCTTAGGTGTAGAGGTTGCATTGTAGATGTGCCACTTAGGCTTGGGTGATTCACAGGCGATGTCTGTGTATGATCCGCAGTGGGACTTTGTAATGGTCTTCATCTGGTGCTTCTTTATTGAGTAGTGTCTGGGATATTTGTCTGTAAATATAAGGATACCCATTTTGCACTTAGTAAGAAGTTACCTTAGCCTAGGGATGTGACAGCCTTGGGAGTTACTCTAAGATCTATGACCTCTCCTGCCATGAGTATCTGGATATGCTTATAGTGCCACCTGTGAGTTTCTACCTGCTGAATGGGCTTTAGGAGCAGTTAGTTAGCCATTAGTTGTCCCCCAAATAAAAGTGCCACTACTACACCAATGTTGTATGCTACACCAGAGATCGATATGTATATTTTGTCTTAAAGCTGGTGTTGGACAATCAATTGCTGTTCTCCCTTATCGGCTCACATGGTGCTCTCCAAAGCTTTGAGAGCTAGCCTTCAGGAGAGGTGGTTTCCAGGTCAGTTCCAGTTCCATTGCTCTAATTCTGGACCCTGAAGTATGTCCTGTCTTCAGCAATAGGGTCTTACCTTCAAGTTCTGGGAGGCAATCAAGGGCTGGGGCAATAACTTGTCTAATTTTGGGAGTCTCTTGGACTACCCTGGCCAAAAACTCAAACGAAGGTTTCTCCTGTCTGGCACTGTTTCTTGTTATGTAGCCTTCAGCTATGCACATGGACTCATGTAGAGATATTGTATGTGTAATTTGTTATTAGGTTGTTAGACTAATATGATTTCCCAGGTTTTTATACCAGCTAGGCATTATTTATCTCTCCTTTATCTCTCTTTCCCTGTCTAGCCCTCCCTCCATCTCTTCTCCATTTAAAATATCCTTATTTTTTCCATTTCTCCCTTGATAATACCAGTCTCCTATTAGCATACCTTACTTGGGCTCCTTCTTTTCCTTTATGCCCAGATTTCCTTCTATCACCCTTCCCCCCACCCCCACTTAAGCACCCTCATTTATCCATTTTGCCTACTAGTCTTCTCTCACAGTTTCCCTCTTTCCTTTTACCTTCCTAGTTCCTTTCGAGTTTTTCCGGCTTCCGCACCAAACTATACACCTTTGCACGCATCTTTTTTTTTTTTTAATTTTATTTATTTATGTTTATGAATGTACTGTTTTGCGTGCAGGTCTGTGCACCCGTGTCGTGCAATGCCGCGGAGGTCAGAAGAGGGTCTCGGAATCCCCTGGAACTGGAGTTCTCCTGGAATTGGAGTTACAGACGGTTCTCGGCCGCCATGTGGGTGCTGGGGATCGATCCCAGGTCCTCTGCAAGAGCGGTCGGCGCTCTTAACCGCTAGGCCTGCAGTCTTTGCCAGAACTGTTTGTCAACCCCAGTGCTGCCTCTGCTCCCTCATTTTCCCAGTAAGGCCGAGATTTTTATTCTCTTTACTGACTTTGGTGGAAAGGGGAAAAACGATGCCTAAATTCCCTTCATTCTTTTCTACACTCTTCCCACAGTGAGAACGGGGTGCTCTGAGGTATGCCTTTTCTCATGAACCTTTTGAGCCTCAAGAGGCTTTCTCTCCTGGGCACCCACTGGAAGGCTACTGCAAATAAGGCTGCAGTCTTTCAAAGGTTCTGGATGGCGCTCCTTGTGCCCTACTCCAGTGAGACTGGGAAGCAGTGAGGACAAGAAAAGGGGCAACTAAAGGACTTAGAACAAACAACCGTTGTGCACGCTTCCTTCCATCCTTAGCGACTTTGTATTCTTTCCCCTGCATATCAATCCCTCCTCCAACTGCTAGGCTGAGTTTCTCTCAGGAACAAAATATTTTTCCTTTACAAAATAAGCTTTTCCTGGTTCAAGAGCATTTACTGATGAATGAAGACCTCCCTTGAGCAGTTTTAGACTGTAGAATTGCCTCCGTTTTATGTAATAATTTTATCCCGTGTTTAGATTTCAGCACTAAAGGGCATGTTATCCATCTTTCCCCTCAGTTCCTCATCAGGTTGCTCACTCTTCTTTCTATCATCTCATGAAGTTTTCTCTTCTGTAGCAGTAGAAATATGTAAGAAAGGTATGGTAGATTTTATGAACTTTTGTCTTCCTCAAGTGGCCTGAAACATTTTGAACATTATAATTTGAGGGATACATCATGAAAAATTCACTCTTGTTAGGTGTCTGTGAGGAATAAGTAGATACAGTCAAATGATCAGCATTCTACATCTTTTATATTTATTTATATATTATTTTTCATGATGCTTTCCTGATTTTTCTCCCAAGGACAAAAGGTTTACAGTCTGAGCAGCTGGATTGCTTCCTCCCACTTTTCTGTCCTTGGAGACACTTGGCCCATTAAAGGGAGCCCACGGATTCCATTTTAACAGATGCATCTCACATTTATTCAGGATCTAAATGATAGGGTGACTCATTCTGCTGCTAAAACAATTACAGTCTTTGTTGTGAAGAGTCATATCTCAGTCCCATATAAACAAAGAGTTTTATCACTATGGTCTGTTGTATGGACAGAGTAAAAGGACAATGTAAGTGTGGTAATGTCAAAGAAACCAGATTGTTCCTATGTGGAAATAAAATGCACAGTTTGTCATTTGACTTGTAGCCTCAGGTGAATGTGTGTAGAATATGGAACTTTGTAAATTGTGGACTCAGAGGTTTCTAATGTTGGAAAACCCATCATGGGTTGCTTTGGGTGTCTGGCTATTGGGAAATTAAAAGGGATAAGTAGTGCCTATTGGCTCTCTTTTATCTTTTGTACAAATTCTACTTCTATGTCAGTAAAAGATGTTGGCAAGCATGGTGCTTAAATATTAAGTGTGGCTGTTTTTAATCAAGATATGTCTCAATTTAAATTTACTAAAGAAAGTACTATATTTAGCTCTTTGATTTCTATTTTTAAAATGTCCATCTCTCTGTTTATTTTTTAATAATTAGTTTTGGTTTCCAGTTTCTATAGGTTTGTTTTCTTCTTTTAAAATGGATTTACAGGCTGGAGAGTTGGCCTAGCAGTTAAGAGTGCGGACCGCTCTTGCAGAGGACCCGGGTTCGATCCCCAGCACCCACATGGCGCCTGAGAACCGTCTTTGACTCCAGTTCCAGGGGAATCCAACACCCTCTTCTGATCTCTGTGGCATTGCACGACATGGGTGCACAAACCTACATGCAGACAGTACATTCATACACATACAAAAATAAATAAAATTAATAAAAATATTAAAACAGATTTATTTATTTATTTATTTATTTATTTATTTATTTAGTCTTTTTGAGACAGGGTCTCCCTATAGCTCCAAGTGTCCTGGAACCCACTATGTAGACCAGGCTGGCCTTGAACTTACAGAGATCTGCCTGCCTCTGCCTCCTGAGTGCTGGGATTTAAGGTGTGCACCACCATGCCTGGCTAAAAAAGATTTATTTTAATTTTGGATTTGAGGGGCTAGAGAGATGGCTTCTCAGTTAAGAACACTGGCTTTTCTTGTAGAAGACCTTTTTTAAAAAAGATTCACACACACAATATACATATGTGATATATATATATATCATATATATATATATCACACACACACATATATATATATATATGTATATATGTGCATGTGTGTGTGTGTGTGTGTGTGTCACATATGTGCTGGTACCCAAGGAGTCTAGAAGAAGCCTGAAGCTAAAATTACAGGTTATTGTGAGCCACTCAGAGTGGTGACAGGAACCAAAGTGGATTATTTGGAAGAGTAGTAGGTGCTCTTAATCACTGAACCATTTCTCTTGCTCTGATTTTCAAGTTATGTTTTATCTGTGTATGTCTATATGTGAGTATATGCATGTGACTACAGGTGACCATGGAGGCCAGAGAGGGTATCAGATCTCCTAGAGTTGCAGTTACAGATGGTTGTATGCCCCCATGTGGGTCATACAACCTGGAGCTGAACCCTGATCCTCTAGAAGAGCAGCAAATGCTCTTAACACTGAGCCATCTCTCCAGCCCCTTTATAGGATTTTGAAATAATGTGTAGGCTGGAGTGAGAAAGGCATGTACTCATCCTTGGGTTCCTTTTCTTGGGCTCAGAAATCCTTTCAATACTTACAGGAAGGAAGATCCCTACCTCATTGCTACTTACCATCAAGGAGGTATTATATCGTCATGATAAGAAGGAATAGCATCCTTCTGAGTTTTCTTTAAGAAATGGATTTAAGGGGCCAGAGAGACGGCTGATCAGTTAAGAACACTGTTGTTCTTGTAGAAAACCCGATTCGAGATCCCAGTATCCACATGGCAGCTAACAACCATCTGAAACTCCAGTTTGAGGGGATCATACACCCTCTTCTGTCCTCCATGGATATTGCATGACATGAGTGTACTTATATACACACAGGCATAACATTCATACACATAAAAATAAATAAGTCAGAAAGTATGTGTTAACAAAAGAAATGGATTTGAATCCCACTCAGCTACTTGCTAGCTGGAGAACCTAGAACAAATTATTCTCTTACTGACGATTTCCATAAAATGGAGACATTATGGTACCCTTTCATAAGAGTATCAGAAAGTCATCTCATGATGGCTCCAGTTGTCATGTAAGTGCTTGGTGATAGCTTTTCCTCTGCTTCCTCTTCATCTTTCTCCTTGGGTTCCTCTACCATATCTTATTTGTAGCTAAATTCATGAACATTAAGGCATGTTTAAAATCCAGGCCCAGTTAAAACAATGAGAAAGCAGAAAGGATCCAATTTTTGACAAATGCCTGTCTTTGACTTTTAGAGGCCCAATAAACTCCAACATGAACTATGTAGCAATTATAGAATTGAGGTTTTTAAAGGTTGTATTGTCATGATTTGGTCTAATAATAAGTTGAGAATAAGAACGTTGCATAGCTAAATGGAATTAAGAGAAAGTAAGGAGTAAAAAAATAAGCAAAATTGAGATGAGCAAAGGCTTAAAGCCATAGTCTGAAAAAAGAGGGATCTGGGTTCAAATTCCAATTCCTAAGCCTTCTGTTGTGCAAGTAAGTGTGTTTTCAACTTTTTATTCTCTAATAGAGCTAAATATGATTATTTTGGAAGGCTGAAAACATTAAGTAGAAGAGGATCAGAAGAAAACATGTCAGAGAAATCTCTGTGACATTGGCCTTGATAATGATTCTTTCAATATCAGGTCATAAGCTCAGATTACAGAAGTGAAAATAAGTTGATGACAATACATCAAACTTAAAAACCTCTTCACAGCAGAAGAAACAATAAGTTGAAAAGGTAAACTTCAGGAGAAACATGTTTGTAAACCACATAACTGATAAAGGGTTTTCTATGATTTACATGTGCTGTATTTCGTGTATTGTAAGCTTAAAACCTTAATTCATGCTTATGGCATTTAGAATTGGAACTTTTTTTGTTTTAGAATTGGAACTTTTGAGAGCTCTTTTCTATTAATGGATTAATGATTATCCAAGGAGCAGCTTTTTAAATTTGTATTTGTTTTTTTTACACAATCAAGTCCCTGACATGCTTTCTCCATCTCACCATACAGTGCTTTCTGCGATGTCCCATGCATCAAGAAGGTGCTGACCAGATGTTAATGCCACGATCTTGTACTTTTCAACCTTCGACACAGGGAGTTAACTAAATTTCTGTTCTAAGTTATGTGGTATTTTAGTACAACAACAAAAACAAAACAAATAGTCAATGTTTATAGTTTTAGAATTTAATAGAATGAAAGTAAAATTTCCAGTTTTTTAAATGAGTAAGGAATCTGAAGAGATATTTCTTCAAAGATTGTGTACAAGTGGCCAACTGATGCCTGAAAAAGTGTGTAACCTTACTAATCATGGGAAATGTGAAAGACAACCACCACGAGAAATCACAGTGGTCAGGCTGGCAGCATATTTGTTGGTTTTGTCACTGCTATGTATCAGACAAGAAGCAACTTCCAGAGGAAGGATCTGTTCAGCTCAGGTCATCTTGGCAGAAAAGGCGTGGCAGCAGAAAGGAGCGGGAGCTGTTCACATTGTGTTTGCCATCAGGTCAGAGAGAGATGAACTCTGGTGCTCAGCTAACTTTCTCCTTTATATTCAGTCTAAGACCCCAGTTCATAGAATGGTGCTGGCCACTTTTAGGATGGTATTTACTGTTTAACTAACCTAATCTAGAAACTCTCTCCCAGACATGCATCCATGTTCGACTCCAAGGTGACTCTATATTGTGTCAAGTTGACCATTGATATGGCCATCATTGATGGCCATGACAAGAAAGACAGGAGATGACAACTAGGTATGAATGGAGAGGACAAAAGAACTGTAGTACATTGCTGATTGTTGGTGGGAATGTAGATTGGTTCAACCATTATAAAACATGTTCTTGGGGTTGGAGAGATGGCTCAGCAGTTAAGAGCACCAACTGCGCTTGCAGAGGACCCGGGTTCAATCCTCAGGACCCACATGGTGGCTAAGAACCATCTTTAACTCCAGTTCCAGGGGAATCTGATGCCCTCTTCTGACCTCCGCGGCATTGCACAACACGGGTACTCCAACCTACATGCAGACAGTACACTCATACACATAAATAATAATAACAAAAAGATAAAAAATGTTCTTGGAGAAGTTAAAAAGAGAATTACTATAGAATTCTGTACTCCTATTACACAGCTACTTACATAGCCACAGTATGGAAACAACTGTGTCTTTAAAGAAAATGTAGTGAATATATACAATGGAATATTATTCAGTCTTAAAAAAGAGTTACCATTTGCCGTGAAATGAGTGAACATTATGCTAAGGGAAAGAAGCCAGGCACTGAAAGAAATAAATATTTATTCTCTCCCTTATAAATGGAACCTAAGAGGAAAAAGAAAAACTTAAATATAAGGAGAGAGAATAAAGCATGGGTAGCATGGACAGGATGGGAGACAGGGAGCAAATGGGGAAATATAGGTCAAGTGAACAAAGTTGTAGATGTGTAGGATGAAAACATGTAGATATTTAATTTATAGCTTGAGGACTAAGTCTAGTAAAATTATATTATAGGAAGGATTTTTGTTTAAAAAGGCAGATACATTAATCTGCTTCACTTCCGTCATCATTTTACTATTGCTGTGCAGTCTATGATGGTATTACACTGTAGGCCTCAAATGGATATGATAAAATTTGTTCGAAAGAAAGATATGGATATATGCAGAAAATGGGAAAACTTAAATATACAGCTCACTTTGTAGTACCTGATAATGTGTTTGCAATAGTTGTCTTTATTTCTCTTCTTTCCGTTCAGTGATTGATGATGCTATGATTTGACAGTAAGCTGGAATTCAGCTTGTGTTCCATCCCCACAGTGTCTTCTCTGCTAAATTGTGATTCACACTGGATGTTCCCCTAGCGAGTCTCTCTCCTTGCTAGTTGGTCTGTTCACACTTGGCTCAGCCCATCTTAACTATTAGGGGAAGATGATTTGCACATCACGATTTTCACGATGGCATATACTTCTTTTTTTTTTATATATATATCATAATTTTTTAATATTTGTAATTGAGAAACTGTACTACCAAACTTTAACAATACAATGAAATTTACATGGTTGCACCTACCTACATGCAGGCATTACACTCATACAAATAAAATAAAAATAATCAATAAAATACTAAAAATAAAAATAGTTTCTTACTAAAAAGTTTATATAAATGACATTGCATACATAAATGAGAAAACTATGGAAAAATAAAAATAATCAAATTTTATCTGTGTGTGGATTCAGTCTTGCACACGTGTGTGTGTGTGTGTGTGTGTGTGTGTGTGTGAATGTATAGGTCACAGGACAGGAAAGCCTAGGGGTTGGTTGTCATTTCCCTTCTGTATTTTTGATTGAGGCAGAATCTCTCATAGTCTGAAACTTCACAACATAGCCCAGGCTTCCTACTCCATTAATTTCCAAATTACAGGCATGTGTAGCTTTTTTTTTTTAATATAAATAGCCTTTATTTCATCTGATAAAATCAGGTAAATAAAACCTTCATCTGAATGAGTACAATTAACTATCAAGTCTCTGATGTATAGCCAAAGATCAACATGGGATCCTGCAAACTTCTTTTTTTTTTTTTTCTCAACATTTTTTTTATTGATGCTTTGTGCATTTTATACATCATTTTCCAATTCAGTTCAGGCATATCTCCCCTTCCCTTCACCCCCACCCCCACCCCAACCGAGATCATGCATTCTGCCATGACTGTCCTGCATATCTCTCTCAGTTTTTTTTTTCCATTTTTTAGCTATAAGTGATAATCCATGAGTACAAGCATCCTTCATGTATAACCAATTTGCAGGCTGTTGTGCCCAAACACCCACAGCCCCACCTTCCAGCGGGGGGTGAGGGGTTGTATGTTCAATCAGGTTAATCAAATGAGGGTCCAGACTACATTGCTGTAGTTTNATATATACAGATAATGGGATATTATTCAGTCTTAAAAAAGAGTTACCATTTGCCGTGAAATGAGTGAACATTATGCTAAGGGAAAGAAGCCCGCACTGAAAGAAATAAATTATTATTCTTCTCCCTTATAAATAGGACTAAGAGGAAAAAGAAAAAACTTAAAATATAAGGAGAGAGAATAAAGCATGGGTAGCATGGACAGGGATGGGAGACAGGAGCAATGGGAAACTATAGGTAAGTGAACAACAGTTGTAGATGTGTAGGATGAAAACATTTAGATATTTAATTTTATAGCCTGAGGACTACGTCTAGTAAAAGTTATATTATAGGAAGGATTTTGTTATTAAAAAGGCAGATACATTAATCTGCTTCACTTCCGTCATCATTTTATATTGCTGTGCAGTCTATGATGGTATTACACGGTAGGCCTCAATGGATATGATAAACATTTGTTCAACGAAAGATTAAGGATATGGATATATATGCAGAACATGGGAAAACTTAAATATACAGCTCACTTTGTAGTACCTGATAATGTGTTTGCAATAGTTGTCTTTATTTCTCTTCTTTACCGTTCAGTGATTGATGATTGCTATGATTTTACTAAGCTGGAATTCAGCTTGTGTTCCATCCCCACAGTGTCTTCTCTGCTAAATTGTGATTCACACTGGATGTTCCCCTAGCGAGTCTCTCTCCTTGCTAGTTGGTCTGTTCACACTTGGCTCAGCCCATCTTAACTATTAGGGGAAGATGATTTGCACATCACGATTTTCACGATGCACTATATTTCTTTTTTTTTATATATATAATCCTAATTTTTTAATATTGTAATGAGAAACTGTTACTACCAAACTTTAACAATACAATGAAATTTACATGTTGCACCTACCTACATTGCAGGCATTTTACACTCATACAAATAAAATAAAAATAATCAATAAAATACTAAAAATAAAAATAGTTTCTTACTAAAAAGTTTATATAAATGACATTGCATACTTAAAGAGAGAAAACATATGGAAAAATAAAAAATAATAAATTTTATCTGTGTGTGGATTCAGTCTTGCACACCGTGTGTGTGTTGTGTGTGTGTGTGTGGTTGGTTGGAATCGGTTATAGTAGTTTCACAGGACAGGAAAGCCTAGGGGTTGGTTGTCATTTCCCTTCTGTATTTTTGATTGAGGCAGAATCTCTCATAGTCTGAAACTTCACAACATAGCCCAGGCTTCCTACTCCATTAATTTCCAAATTACAGGCATGTGTAGCTTTTTTTTTTTTAATATAATAACTAGCTTTATTTCATCTGATAAAATCAGGTAAAATAAACCTTCATCTGAATGAGTTACAATTAACTATCACGTCTCTGATGTATAGCCATAAGATCAAAACAATGGATCCTGCAAAACTTCTTTTTTTTTTTTTCTTCAAACATTTTTATTTTTATTGATGCTTTGTGCATTTTTATACATATTTTCCAATTTCAGTTCATGCATATCTCCCCCTTCCCTTCACCCCACCCCCACCCCAACGAGTCATTGCATTCTGCCGTCATGACGTCCTTCCATATCTCTCTCAGTTTTTTTTTCCCATTTTTTTAGCATCTAGTGATAAACATGAGTACAAGCATCCTTCATGTATAACCAATTTGAGGCTGTTGTCTGCCCAAACACCCACAGCCCCCAACTCCAGCGGGGGTGAGGGGTTTATAGTTCAATTCAGGTTAATCAACTGAGGTCCAGACTAACATTGCTTAGTTTCACCTTCACCCCAATCGCAAGCCCTTACATTCTACCATGCCCCCTCTTTCCGCGATATATCCCTGGGCTTAGAAAAGGGGCACAGTGGATGAGAAGCAGACAGTCCACTTCTCTCTGGAGCTGTTGTCTTGCCGATTCTGCGTCCATCTGGCTGTTTCCTTTCATGGGCTGACGTCTGTCCAAGGAATAACCTTTCGACTCCTATAATTGAAGCACAAGCAATTCTGGAGATATTATAGGTATTTAAGCAGCATTACTAGTTATGGTAGGTTACTTTGTTTAGACATTATGTTTAGATGAGATGTTGATACCATGAACTACATTTTTCCTGTTAAAATATGCAGGGGTCTTACTGTGGCTTATGATATCTCCTAACCTGTAGAGAATGTAGCTTGTGGCATCAGCCATGGGTTCATTACCTCCAAGAAGACAATAGCCAATTAGGATTTGGGATTATACAGGCATTGGCTGCCTCTGACTGCACATGTTATTTCCAGGCAGGTTGAGGTGTAGTTTGGTGCTGACGGTGGAGTCTGCTTGACTCAGAGGGGACTCGTATTTGCTTTGTTGGTTTAGTGGGCTTGGTACCCTCTCTGGTATTCAGGGGCCATCTGTACATTTGCATTGTGGTCCTCAATGCATTCTTTTCCATGTTAACATCAGGTCTTCACAGCAGGGCCTTATCGCCTTCTTTCTTGCAGGTATCCCAGTTTAGCAGGCAATGGAGCTTTACCTTTTTGTGGCCTTAGATCCCCTGGCCAAAATCTCCGTGGTAGGAATAATCCATTACTTGTGTCAGAGCTCCTGATTTGATATATTTTGCTTAAGTGCATAGCTTTAAGGACTTTCGTAGTTATATTTGGTTCTGACAGAGAGTAATCCTTTTCCAGTTCTATGTCTATTAGTCAATTAAAAGAGAGGCAGTTTTACCAGTTTTTTTATAAGAGATACCTCTATAATAGTTGTGCTCCAATTACCAGTTGGAGAGCAACCCCATCAATCAGTCATATTTCTCCTTGTCTGGGGGGAGGCAGGAAAGCTCTCTCATATCAAAACCTTTTAGCACCTAGAAATGTAAGTTTCATTAGGACCCACTTATAAATAGTTGTACACAACAGTGAATTATATCTCCATTTAACTCGGATGCATACCTTTTTATCAGAGTCTGTAAAAACCAATGTTGTTAATCTAACATATTTACTTTTACTAAGTCCTAAAACACCATGTTATCCTGTAGACAGTGTCTAGGCAAAACTGGGACTTTGTTGAACTCAGTCAATTAAATTGCATTAATTCGACATGTACACCAGTGTTCCCTCACCCAACCCCTCCCCCTTCCCAATCACCATTTCGGTCCATTTTCTGATGCAGTCTTCTGTTGGTTGTTCTTTTTACTATGCATCCCTCTCCATGAGAAAATGTTTATATCTGGTTATTGGTCTAGAACCAAAGACACAGGATCTCTACAACAAAAATTTAAACCCCTGAAAAAGCGAAATTGAGGAAGACATAGAAGATGGACAAAACCTCCCATGCTCATGGATTGAGAAAATAAATATAAAGTAAAAATGTCCTCCTACCCAAAACTAGTGTACAGATTTAATGCAATCCCACTCAAAATCCCCAAGGACTTTCTTCACAGGCTTGGAAAAAAAATCCTCAATTTCATTTTGGAAAAAACAAAGAGCCCCAATAGCCAAAGGCAACCCTGAGTGAAAAGAGCAATACAGGGGGGATCCGCTATACCAGAATTTAAACACTATATTACGGGCGTATAGTCATAAAAACAGGCTCCGCTGGTACTGGCACAAAAAACAGACAGTTGACCAATGGAATAAAACTGAAGATCCAACCTTGAGCTCATACAATTTCAGCCACCTCAATTTGACAAGGGGGCCCAAGAAGCTACAATGGAGGAAAGACACATCTTCAGCAAGTGGTTGCTGGCAAAATTGGTCACCACTTGTAGAAGAATGAAATTAAAACCCCTAACCTCTTCTTGTCAAAAGTCAATCCAGATGGACCAAGACCTCAACGTGAAACCCAAAACTCTGGGGTTGATAGAAGAGAAAACTGGCAGCAGACTGCAAGACATAGTGTAGGAAAAGACTTCCTAATCAGACAGCAGATGCACAGAAAATAAGATAAAAATTACAAATGGATCTCCTTAAACCCAAAAGCTTCTGTAATCAAAAAAGCAAACAATAAGAATTGAAGAGAAAACCCACAGTGGGAGAACCCTTCACTGCAGACACATTCTGACAAAGCATTAACTCCCGAGTATACAGCTACTCAAAAAACAAAGAAGAAAGAAAACAAATGAAACACTCCAAAAGATGGAGCAAAAGATCTGAATAGGACTTCACACCGGAGGAAGTAGAGATGGCGAAACATCTTAAGAAGTGTTCAGCATCTCTGACAATTAAGGAAATGGCAAATTAAAACCACTTTGATATCACCTTACTCCAATAAGACTGGCTAGATCAAAACCACAATGATCCCAATGCTGGAGGGTTGTGAGAAAGGGGACACTCATCCATTGCTGGTGGGAATGTAACATGTACAGCCATATGTAAATCAGTGTGGAGAACCCTTAGAAGAATCAAAACAACTAGCCTGAGCCTTCCATTTGACCCAGTCATACCACTCCTGGGTATATACCCACAAGACACATCTTACTGCAAAGATACATGCACAGCTATGTTTATTGCAGCTCTGTTCACAATAGCAAAAAGCTGGAACCAGCCCAGGTGCCCCTCAACTGACGAGTGGATAGAGAAAATGTGGTACATGTATACAATGGAGTTCTATGCAGCGGTAAAGAGGGACAACATCATGAACTTTGCAGGTAAATGGATGGAGCTGGAAGACATTATGTTAAGTGAAGTAACACAGTCCCAGAAAAACAAACGACAAATGGTGTCCCTCATATGTGGATGGCATATACTTCTATACAGAGCAGTATTGGCTAGGTGAATCTGTCTTACCACACAGGCAAGCCAGTATATGTATATTCTCAACAACGGCTACTTTGGATTCTTTTTGGAAGTAGATGAAAACATAGGTCATGAATTAAAATACTTTGACAGTGGGGCTGGAGAGATGGCCTAGCGGTTAAGAGCACTGACCGCTCTTACAGAGGACCCAGGTTCGATCCCCAGCACCCACATGGTGGCCGAGAACCATCTGAAACTCCAATTCCAGGAGAACTCCAGTTCCAGGGGAATCCGAGACCCTCTTCTGACCATCGCGGCATTGCACGACACGGGTGCACAAACTTGCATGCAGACAGTACATTCATACACATACAGAAATAAATAAAATTAATAAAAAATTAAAAAAATACTTTGACAGTGAAGTTGCTTCTGCATCTAGCTTGGAGGATTAACAAATACACCCATAGCCTTGATTGGGGCAAGTCAGATTATAGGTAATAAGCCTTGGTTCTTCCTTCCATTTTATCCATCTGGTTTTTAGCTGGCTTTATATATTCTATAGCAGAGGTAAGTAAATTATATCCCATTGGCCTGCTGTATGCATTAAAATGAAATTCTAATAAAGGTAGGCTCATTAATTCATTGATGTCAGTAGTCCGTGGCTGTTTCTGCATCGCAATGCCGGAATTGAGATGTGACAGAAACTCCCGTATGACACATGAGGATTTTCTATCTGACCTTCTACAAGACAACTTTGCTAATCTCTAACCTAAAGAATTTGCTGTATGTCTCTGTGTGTTTGTCAGGATTCTCTAAAGGACCGGAACTGATAACATTAATATATAAGAGGAGGATTTATTAGATAGGCTGACACAATACAGTTTGAATAGTCCAACGATGGCTGTCCTTGCACCGGAAATGCTGAGAACCAGTCGCTTCTTAGTTCAGAAGATAGGATACCTAAGCACTCACAGCATGGTGCTGAAGGCCTGGAAGATTCCTGCACAGCCACTGGTCTTCAGTCCATGTTGGAAGAAGCTAGGTTCTAATGTCAGAGAAGGACGTCAGGGGCAGCAAAGTGCCAACAGGGCAGATGAACTTGCCCTCACAACGTGAAGTTAAGCAGGGAAAAGCAAAAGCTTTTCTTTCCCAGATATCTTTTTATCTGGGTTGTCACCAAAGATCCTACCCACATTCGGCGTGGGCCTTTTCACTTCAATTAAACTGACCCAGAAAATTGCTCACAAATGTGCCCAATGGCTTGTCTCTTAGTCGATTCCATATCCAATCAAATTGACAACCAAGATTAACAATCACATTAATAGGTCTATGATTGGGTCTTATTTAGATGCAGCCTGGGGTGTAGATGTGAAGTTTCTAGAAGAGCATCCAGTGGGACTTTAATAAAAATCTTTTGAGGGGCAGGAGAGATGGTCTAGTGGTTAAGAGCGCTGACTGCTCTTGCAGAGGACCTGGGTTTGATCCCCAGCACCCACATGGCAGCTGAGAACCGTTTTTAACTCCAGTTCCAGGGGAATAAAACACCCTCTTCTGACTTCCGCGGCATTGCACCACATGAGTGCACAGACCTACATGCAGACAGTACATTTATACACATAAAAAATAAATAAATTGAAAAAAATTTATTGAATTAAATATATGTTAAGCACCAGTACTAAAATTTGTTAGCAAATCTTTTAAAAAACATTTTATTATTTTTATGTGTATGAATGTATTGCCTGCATGTGTATAAGTGCACCCATGTTGTGCAATGCCCAGGGAGGTCAGAAGAGGGCCTTGGATCCCCTGGACCTGGAGTTACAAATGATTGTAAGCCACTATGTGGGTGCTGGGAATTGAACCTGGGGCCTCTGCAAGAGCAGCCAGTGCTCCCGCCCCTATTGTTAGCAAATCATAACCCAACAAGGCATAACGTTTTTCTCTTCTCTGCTTACTTAACTTTTGTTTGCTCTGAACATAGAAGAATGATTTATATTGTTAAAGAAAAGGTTGGAAACATTGAAAGTGGAGATTGTCATGAATTCATTGGAATGAGGGAAGGATGAAAGCTTCATTAACAGAGATGACTGAGTTCTACCCCGTAAACCAGTGAATTCTGGCGGTGTCAGGCCACTCTGGAGCATTTCTTATGGATGGAAGTCCATTTCCATTTTCCCTGCTAGTGAAACAGAGCCATCTGTGTCCTTCTTTGACTCAAAGGTCACATTGAACTCAGGATTAGTAGGACTTTTCCTGGTGCCTTTCACAGTGTATTGCTAAACAAGTGGAAAAATTATTCAAGTTGAAAAATTTTAGCAATGAGTATAATTTAATTAGAGCAGTGCTCTTTAGGTAGCATACTTTTACAGCTTCATTGAGTGACTTGATTTGTACAGGAGCTCTAGCCTTTGGCCCCAAGGCAGCTTGCACAATGGAGTTCTACCTCATAAGAGCTGTATGCATGGCTCTGTGCAGCTGAACTCCAGACCCTTTCCTGAGCCTGGGAATATGAGAACCAGTACCTGGCCAGAGCGAGCCTAGACCACCCACTCATTTCACAGGTCCATTAAACAGTCGGTTATCATATGACGTTTGCATGACTCCTTCTGTTGACCTTGCTCTGAACAGCTGTGTGTTGGATTACTAATTATCCCTTAAGCTCTGCTATGTAAATGCCATTTAATTTCCACCTCCACTTTTGGAAGCCACTCTGCTCAGAGCCATGTTAATAATCCTCAGGAGCTAGCTGATCCTTGTAGTATAGTGGGATGATCTTCTATCACCACTCTAAATATGATCACCAAGAAATGCTTATTTAAGTAAACAATAACAGCAAGAGAAATAAAGATAAAGAAGAAGGAAATGAAAAGAATATCTACCCTGATTTATTGTGGGGGTTGTACTGTGTTCTTGGGCTTCAGTTTCACTTACCAATTGACATTGTACATGTTTCTGTGCCATATGGAAATAACAAGCCACCATCTGGGGCTTTCATCATCTTGCTCTGAGGCAAGGGTGTCTCTGAAGATTATGCTTTGTCTACTTGGCAAGAAAATACTGCTTCAGTTTCAGTAATTAGGAAATGTGGAGAGTGAGTTCCCTCTGACTAGACCCCAAAGACTAGCTCAGACAGACATCGGAATTCCTGTGAAAACCCTTCCCACTACAGCCCATAATAATATACTTACTAGTAAGAGTTTGCAAATCTCTAAATTTTATATGAACAACCCATGAATTTCAGCTTACAAAAATGCAAAAGCCATGATCATATTTGAACCTCAGGAATGTAACTGGAGCAGAATAGACAAGACAAAAGTAGGCAGTTGTGGTAGGGTTAAAGGAAAGTTAAGATACAGTTAGCTTTTATTTTGATTTAAGCATATGATTTTCCCCTATTGTAAGTTATTTGCAGCCAGAAGAAATAATGAACTATATGGCATCCTGATTTTAAAGTAAGAACCAGGCCTTGCTTTATTCTTCTAAGAATCAACTCTAAAATCAAGACAAATTATTGTTTATTGTTTTGCTGCACTTGTTTTTGTCTTTTTTTTTTTTTTTTTTTTTTTTTTTTTTTTTTTTTTTTTTTTTTTGAGACAGGGTCTCCCTGTAGCACCAGCTGGCCTGGAACTCATTATGTAGACCAGGCTGGCCTTGAACTCACTGAGATCTGCCCCCTCTGCTTCCCAAGTGCTGGGATTAAAGGTGTGTGCCACCCTGCCCGACAGTTGCTGCACTTTTAAATAAAACATTTGTGAGTTTCCTGTCTTTGAAATAGCTGACCCATATTTACTTAAACCAAGGACCAAACAAAAAAGACACTCAATTTTATGAATATGAAGGATGATGCTAGTTCATTGATTTCTTTAAACATTTATTTCACATCTTCCATATATCAGCTAAGCTAGGTTTTATAAATATGATAAGACAATAGATTCAGTTCCTATCTCATGAAGTTATAGACCTTCCTAATATAAGATGTGTTAAATTAAATTACAACAGATATAAACCCATACATAAAAACAACAAATACAACATCTTTAAAAATAATACATATTGGGGCTGGAGAGATGGCTTAGTGGTTAAGAGCACCGATTGCTCTTGCAGAGGACCCAGGTTTGAGTCCCAGCACCCACATGGCAGCTAAGAATCATCTTTAACTCCAGTTCCAGGGGAATCCAACACCCTCTTCTGACCTCTGTGGCATTGTACGACACTGGTACACAAACCTACATGCAGACAGTACATTCATACACATAAAAAATAAATAAATTAAAAAAATAATAAATATTCCACTCTACGTTTTTACTACAATTGTTCTATCATCACTTTTTCTATTAATTTCTTTTGATTTGCAAATACATTTCCCTTATTAGTTTTCTTTTCAAACCCTTCCTATGAGGCATTCTTTCACTCAATGTGATTTTTCCAGTTTATCTTTGATTATTTTCATTCCCACGCTCAAGGCTTTCATCAAGCTGAGGACTTCTATTTAGGCAGATGCCGTACCTTTCCTTCCACTCTGTGTTTACCAGGGCAGCTTTCCCAGAGAGATTCTTTATCTAACATCTTCACTTGGTGAATCCCACTCATGTTCAAAGAGCTATCTTTGATGCCACATTGACTAAACTCTTTGGTGTTCTGAACGGCTCAGCACATTTAAATTCTCTTTTGAGTTGAGCAACAGCACAGGGAACACAGAATGCTTTTATTTCTCTTCTTTTATACTGAAAATCTGCCAAAAGAGCAGGGCCCACGCTTTTCGTCTGATGTTCTATAAGGAAATGACACAAATATTTCTGAAAAACTTTCTTGAGCTAGGTGCTGTGTAAGATTCGTCAGAGAAATAGACATATTCCCTAGTGTTGTGGGCTTTAAACACGTGGATATTATGCACACCCTGAGAGCAAGAAACAGTTAATTCTCAGGTAGCTTGTACATTTGACTTGGTTCTTAATCTTTTATGTACATTGGAAGCTTCATGAACTCTACAGGGAAGAATTGCTTCAGGAGTTTGCATATTCTTACGATGTTTGTGTAGATGGCGTCTCATTTCTTATGTACCCTGCATCAGGAAATATTTGGGTCACCAGGAGGTCAAAATTAGGCAACACTTTAAACTCGCAGTGGCATTTGTAAATATCCAGGCCTTGAGGTCAGTCTCTTGCTATTTTCAAGGATTTTTTACTTCTTTTTTTCATTAGAGAATAAAATCGAAAAATAGAAAATGAAGTTTCTTTTAGTATTATACATGAGTTTGTTATTATATACACTTTGACTCAGTATTAACAGGAGAAGCCTGCATTACATCAAATAAGTTCACATGCAAAATAAGAATAATAACCCATTCATTAGTCAGGGTTATGTAACAACACATGTAAACTCTAGGGTTCTGTAGACCAGATTTTTACCTGCTGTTTGTTTTGTAATTAAAATTTTATTGAGACACAGAGCTATCCATTTAATATGTATTATTTATTTATCTTTCCTTTTGATTACATTAACAGAACTGAGAGTCTACAGTTCAGACAACATGGCTCACAAAGCCTATGAGATTTTCAATGTGATCTATCATAAACAAAATTTGCTGATTTTGCTGACCCTTGGACTAAGATATGATTTAGCAGTTGGAATATGCTCAATACTCATTATCATTAATTATCATAATTACTGTCTTTTTTTAAGGCAGACATAACCTGGGCTGTGAGTGAAATGGAAAGCTATAGAAGACCATCAGAAGAGCACTGAATTTAGATCCTCAAACTGGAAGTGAACTTGAGTAAAAGGCTAAAACATAAAATAAACCTTAAAAAAGTAAATTTGTTTTTCCTAATTGAAAACTTTCACTGGCTCAATGAGTTTTTCCTTCCTCCTAGAAAGCACAGTGAGTCACTGTTCAAGTTATTAGTTCATCCTTGATAACAGTTGTCGCTGGCAGAGACTGTGATAATATTCCATCGGAGCATAGCTCTGTCATACCAAGCAACTTTGCTTGCGTTGGTATTGATTTCAATTAAAACATGTTATCTGAATCACTGCACTTCCTGTTGGCTTCACTCATTGTCCACTGATGCAAATGGAAAGTTTCACCCCAACCTGCAATACCTGGTTACTCACAACAAGGCCCAGGCAGCTGAGGTATAAACGAATACCCAGCGCCAATCAGTGGAGAAAAAAATAATCTTCATTGGCCCTGCATGATGTCATCCACCTTGAGCCTGACAATGTTCCAACAATTTGACTTTGAGGGCAGGCAAATCTTATGAATGCATCTTAATTCTTATCAAGGCAGGTAGTCAAGCATATCCCCAAACATTTGACTTGGTTCAATTCCTTGTGTACACATCCTTTCTGTTTTCAATTCCTTGTGTACACATCCTTTCTGTTTTCAATTCCTTGTGTACACGTCCTTTCTGTTTTCTTCCTTATTTTTCCTCCTCCATTATGTGAACCTCTGGAGGGAGTTTCTGTGTTTGCACAAAGCACTAGATAATGGTGCTCTGGGTCTGAGTGTTACTCCAGGTATGTTTAGCATTTGCATGGTTACTCTGCTTTACCTATTGGCCCAATCCAGGGACCAAACTTCCATTTTTACAGAATGATTCTATACTTTGTGTCAGAACTGGTGCTTTTACTATAAAGTTGACCCTAGTCATTCCAAAGGCACATGGCATAGGAGGTACATATGCAGAAAATATTGTATTTCACATCTTTTTAAACTTACAGATGTGAACTCTTAGCTTTAAGGCTTGCATACTGGATCAAGTCAACAAGCCAGAAAGGAAGTCTAGGCGTCTGTGATACAGACTGGCTCTCTGTTTCTCAAACTCTTTTCCTTGGGACACATGGACAGACTCTATTTCCCAGTCTTCTTTGCAGTTTGATTCACCTCGTGCCTGAATTGTGGTTGACGAATGTGGGATGGAAGGGGTACACATCTCTTCCCGTCCACAAGACTTTCTCAAGTGTGATTCTCTGCTTTTCTTTCCTTATCCCACAGATAAATGGGCAGGACTCCAAGGACACAGAGTAAGCATGAGATAAAGAAATAAAAATTGATTGTGTTAAGTCGCTGCTACTTTTTGTTGCTGTGCTGAGGCTCAAACCCAGAGACTTATGTACGCAAAGTAAGGCGAGTCCTCTAGCATCGACTCTGCTGCAGCCCTTAAGCCTGGGCTTATTTGTCGCGATAGTTAGTTAAGTTCTGTTTTTTCATTCTTCTCTGTGTCATTGATAGTTTATTTTTTATTTGTAAAATATTTTATTTATTATTTTTACTTTATGTGTATGAGTATATTGACTGTATGGGTGTAAGTGAACCCATATTATGCGATGCCTGCAGAAGTCAGAAGAGGGCATTGGGGTCCCCTGGAACTAGAGTTACTACTAATGGTTGTTAGTTACCATGTGGGTGCTGGAAACCTGGGTCCTCTGCAAGAGCAGCCAGTGCCCTTAACCACTGGCCATCTCTCCAGCCCCTATTAATAGTTTAAAATTATTTATTTATTTCTTATTTATGTGCATGTGTGTGTGTGTGTGTGTGTGTGTGTGTGTGTGCGCATGCAAGAGTTTATATGCATCACAAATATATAGGTGCCTATAGAGGCCAGAAGAGGACATTAGATCCCTCAGAGCTAGGTTGTAGACAGTTGTGAGTTGCTCCATATTGATATAGCTCCTCTATAAAAACTGTTAGCTTTCTTAACTGCTGAGCCATCTCTCAGCCTTTATTGCTAGTTTTAGATTCATTATTTTTGCAAATGAAGTAGCTTTAATGATGTCACGCTTTGAAGTATTATTGTACAGACAACATATTAAACTATAAAAGTATTTGGAGTTTTGAGAAGGTGTGGGCAAATCCATTGAAGGTAAATTCTCTCAAGTAGTTTTCACCCACATGTCAATATCAGGGTAACAATGAGTTCTAAGCTTGATGTCTTAATTACAGTTTCCAAGCAGTACACTTTCTGCTTTTTAGAAAGCCCTGTCTTGCCTGGAGGAATACACTACTACATTATTAAGCCAGTTTGCACATGACATACCAAACTTAGTCATAGTAGGAAATGAAAAACTGTATTTTGGTTTTGTTGGGCTCAATGTATGAAAGGGGGAACATTAATACAGAAGCTATAAGTAAGTCATTTTGTGGATTAGAAATCTAGGTATTGTTCATTATATTGTCAGCATACTATCTTCTTTTCCCCTTTGTCTCAGTCCTGTTTCTTTGCATTCACAAATGAAATATGAATGAAATGTGACATTTCCAAATAAAAGCATTAATAGCCCAGCATGGTTTCCTCTGCCACAGGTATGCTCTGGAGAGAGGCAGCATCTTTAGTCTTCATCACCATGCTGGTTAGTTTTTGTCAGTGTGACACAAACTGAAGTCACTAAGAAGAAAGAGCCTCATCTGAGGAATTTTCTCCATCTGAATAGCCTGTGGTCATGTCTGTGAGGCACTTTATTAATTGCTAATTAATGTAGGAGGGCCCAGCCTACTGTGAGTGGCAGTGCCATCCCTAGGCAGGGGGGCTTGGTCTGTACAGAAAGCTAGCTGAGCAAGGCAGAGGAAGCAAGCCAGTAAGAAGCAATGCTATTTCCTCTCTGCTTCAGTTCCTGCCTTTGTTCCCCTCAATGGAGGTCTGTAACCTGTAAGTCAAATATACTCATTTCTCTCCAAGTTGGCTTTGGCTACGTGACTATTTAAGTTGGTTTGGCTATGTGTCTATCACAACAATGGAAAGCAAATTAGAATAGAAATTGGGGGGGGGGCTGGAGAGATGGCCTAGCGGTTAAGAGCACCGACCGCTCTTACAGAGGACCCGGGTTCGATCCCCAGCACCCACATGGCGGCTGAGAACCATCTGAAGCTCCAATTCCAGGAGAACTCCAGTTCCAGGGGAATCCGAGACCCTCTTCTGACCTCTGCGGTGTTGCACGACACGGGTGCACGGACTTGCATGCAGACAGTACATTCATACACATACAGAAATAAATAAAATTAATAAAAAAAAATTAAAAAAAAAGAATAGAAATTGGTACCAGAAATTGGGTGCTGCTGTGATGTGACTAACCCTGTGGCTTTTATGCCTTGCACTGTTTTGTAGGAGGAAAGTGGAGGATTTCAGAGATTTGGACTGGAAAAGCCATTGAGTACTCAGAACTTAATGAGCTTGTTATGGGAGCCTGGGAGATAGGAATGCTGAAAGAAATGCAGATGATAGAGGGCTGGGTTGTGAAATTTCAGATGGAAGCAAAGACTCTACCAGGGTGATCTGTGTGATATATTTGAATTAAGAACCTGTGGTTTCTAGTCATTTGGGGCTGAAGAATCAACTATGATTAACAAGAGACTGAGGTGAAACCTTTGCTTTACTAGGACAATCAATGTCAGTCAGCTGTGTCTGAAATCAGCTATGGTTAATACAAGAGCATAATCATCACTGAGGTGAAATCTTCTGCAAAGTATTTACTCAGAAAGCTGTGATCCATACGGGACTAACACTGAATCTCAAGCTGGAAGCTGAACTAGGTAATATTCAAGAGTGTCCCATGTAGTGATTTTGGTGACATGAAAGTTGCACTATTGATGGGGCCATGGAGAGCATCTGAGGCTTGGCAATGTGAGAGGCCAGGAGAGACCGCTGGTGAAGGTATAGCTTCAGTTGTAGTGGAGATCCCAGCATACTGGACATGCTAGGACTGTGGGAAAGCTACCAAGGACAATGGCAGGTATGGAGTGAAACTGGCCTGCACCTCCTAGACAAGTTGTAGGTGTTGTGACTAACAGAGCCAGAGAAATGGAATTGCCCAAACCCTTAGAAGCTCAGAAGAACATGAGTGAGACCCAGGTGCTCAACACTGTGTCTTTAAGGATTTTAATTTTGCTTTGATCTGATTGTAACTGTGCCCCTGTTCTTCTCTCTTTGAATAAAAAATAGGTAACTTATTTTTTATTTTACAAAGCCCACAGTTGAGACACTTTTAAATGCACATTGATTAAACTGTTGGAATTTTTTTTAAAAACCAGTGAGACTTTTAAAAGTTAGACTGTTTTATATTGTGATGTGATGTTAACATGAGGTCTTGGGACAGGAAAATGAAAAATGGTTTGGCTTCTAGTCATGTGTTTGTGTGTTGACAAGAGGCAATTGTGTTGGTTAGCTTTCATCAGCTTGACACAAACTAGTCAAGCAGGAAGAGGGAATCTGAACTAGGAATTTTCTCTATTGGCTTTGCTTGTGGTCATGTCAGTGGGGGTATTTTCTTAATTACTACTTGATGTAAGAGGGCCCAGCCCACTGTGGTTGGTGCCATACCTAGGCATTTGGGCCTGGGCTGCATAGAGCAAGCCAAAGGAACCAAGCCAGTAAACAGCGTTCCTACATAGTCTCTGCTTTAACTCCTTCCTCCAGATTCCTGTCTTGGCTTCTCTCAATGATGGATTCAAGTTGGGATTTGTAAGATGCAATAAATCCTTCCTCCCCAAGTTGGTTTGGGCAAGTGTTTTATCACAACAACAGAAAACAAACTAATATAGTCACACGGTGAGGAGTTTACAGAATATAGCTTCTGACTCATAATGAGCTTCTACATGAACAATGCATAAAACTTAATTGTTAAAAACTATGAAGGTTTTGGTGACGTTTGTTTCTGCCATGTAGTCTATGTTGACTGATACACTGGGATTGAGAGAGATTAGATAACTTCCCTGAGATCACAGGACCAATAAGTTGTAGAGTCAAGATTTGAATCCAGGAAATCTAATTCCAGAACCTGTAGTTACTACCCGTCTTATGTAGGAGGAGGAACTTCCTGGCCTTTGTGCGCAGGACAGACTGGACCAGAGAGTGATTACAAAGAACATTTAGAACAATTTAAATATGAGGTTATGGAAGGATGCTTATTTAGGGACTATGATTTGTGTAGACTAGGTGCTTCCAACGTAAGCCATGGGAAGGTGAACGGATGAGTTTTTATGACTCCAGGTGCCAGTAAATGCTTCTGCAACCACCACATTCTGGGTAATTATTTTCTTTACTGTAATTCTTTGTTTTACCTACACATCATTGCTGGCAATGTCCCTGAGTCACAGGCAGATTCCCTGAGGACGGTTCCCTGACAAGAAGACCTCAGCTTGTACTACCTAGCCATTGTGCTGGACCTTTTGTCAACACTGTCATGGTGCTTTCTGGCCTTTGCCTGGCTTGTTCTTTGTGGATCTGGTCCTCTCAAGTGAAATTTAATTCATTTTCCTTCATGCTTACGATTTATTACAAAAAAATCTTGTTTTTGTTTTTTTCCTTAATGTGTCTCTTGTACTTGGCAATGAGAATGACACAAGGGTTATTAAAAGATAAGGGAAATCAGATTGATTTAGCTACCCCACAATGTAAATTCATCAAAAGATATATCATGAGGTACAGTATAAATATATAAACTTTTAATTTTTCAGAGTCGGAGACATAGCTCAGTGGTTAAGAGCACTGGATGCTCTTGCAGAGGACCAGGGTTTGATTCCCAACACCTACATGGCAGCTAACAACCATCTGTAACTCAAGTTCCTGGGGAGCTGACCCCCTTTTCTGGCCTCCACAGGATTTGTATGACACAGGTGCATTTATATATAGGGAAAATACTCATACACATAAAATCAAATTTAAAAGCAATTAAAAAACTTTTAATTTTCTTTTTTACTTCAAGGGATAGGAAGAAGGGAGGAAGGGAAGGAGAGAGAGAATAAGCAAGAGTGTATGAGAAAAAGCTATCTTTAGTTTTATAAATGCAATTATTTTTACGACTTAGTGTCGTTTGAAACTGGAAAACACAGTCCACATTTCAAGACTCTGCTGTATGCTGCCTAAATCATCATGGTAGGAAAAGAGTCAGTAAAGCTAAAACCCATGATTACTTTCATTACCTTTAAACAAGCCTTTAATATCACCAGTGCTTAGAAAAAGTACAGGAAATGGAGAGGAAAAAAAGGACAGAATGTCGCGCGCAGCAGTCTCGCCGGCAAGAACTTCACGCGGACAACAGGATTCTTCTGCAGCAAACTTTATTGCGTACAGCTCTCTTGTGAGAAGGACCCCGAAATGGGGCAGAAGCACTGCTTATATAGCAGTCTAGAGGGCTTGTGCATGCTCTGGATTGGTGCACCATCCGATGCCTCATTTGCATACCAAAAGCGTGGGCTCGAACATCCTGTGGTTAATGAGCATCCTGTTTATCTTACGAGGAGGAAGTAAGGAGGGGAAGGGCAGGATGAAGATAAGCCTGGAATGTCCTGTGGGCTGGAACATCCTGAGGCTTATCTTACGTGGAGGAAGTAAAGTGAAACTAGCCTTCCTTGCTCGATGGGCGGGGGTGAGTTCGCGAAACTCTAGCACAGGCTTTCTTTAACGAAGCAGGCTACTGACAACAGAAAATTATAGAATAAGAGGAATCAGTGAGTAAGAAAGAAGACCAGGGGCTGGAGAGATAGCCTAGCGGTTAAGAGCACCGACGCTCTTGCAGAGGACCCGGGTTCGATCCCCAGCACCCACATGGCGGCTAAGAACCGTCTGTAACTCCAATTCCAGGAGAACTCCAGTTCCAGGGGAATCCGAGACCCTCTTCTGACCTCCGCGGCATTGCACGACACGGGTGCACAGACCTGCATGCAGACAGTACATTCATACACATACAAAAATAAATAAATAAATAATAATAAAAAAAATTTTTTTAAAAAGAAAGAAGACCAATGGGAAGAAGTAAGACACATCAACCTCACTTCACATTTAAAGCATGTACTATTTATTATTATTATTATATTATCATTATTATTATTATTTTGCTCTTTTTTGAGACAGGGTCTCCCTTTAGTCCCAGCTGGCCTGGAGCTCGCTATGTAGACCAGGCTGGCCTTGAACTCACAGAGATCTGCCTGCCTGTGCCTCCTGAGTGCTGGAATTAAAGGCGTGCACTAACACGCCTGGTCTAAGATGGTTCTTAGCTGCCATGTGGATGCTGGGACTTGAACCTGGGTCCTCTGCGAGAGCAGTCAGTGCTATTAATCACCGAGCCATCTCTCCAGCCCCCAAAGCATGTATTCTTATCTTTGATATGTCCACTTAAGAGGTGGGAAGATTGTAAGAGCCAGAAGTGTTGAATGGTCACAAGGAAGCAGAGCATTCCAGACAGCTGGAAAGTTTTTCACATGAACTTAGAGCATTGGTGACAACATGCACAAGACACACCCAAGCTCAAGTTGACAAAACCCAGTATATAAGTGGAAAGTGGAGAAGAAGCCTCAACGTTGGCTCAGGAGCTATTGGCAACCAACAACTAGTGGAGAGGGGCAGTCAGTTTTCTTTAAAGGTGTGACACTAGATAGGTTAATCAGGCTGCAGTGGATGGATGCACACCGAAGCACACTTGGGGACACAAAGTTGAGCTTAATATATATGACAGAGTACATGAAATCTGGGGGGGGCAATATAAAGAGAGGTACATCTAGGAGAGAAGGTGACAGGATGAGGCTCCACTTGGCTTGAGCACAATAAGGGTCTGACTTCCACTGTCCCGACAACCTCTTTGAGGCTGGGATGAGCAGATCACCAATACAGTTTCATACCTGAAGGCCTTCCTTTGAAGTACTGGTCAGACAATGTGTCACATCTCCATACTTATCAACACACCCTGAAGTTTCTTTATTGTGGGAGCCATGATGGCTGCACCTTCCTGGCCCACCCACCCTGACCCCCCATTTCCAGCCCAGAGCATGGTAGTATCAGTATAAAACGACCTGATTGTTGCCAATAAATCGAGTTATTCACTTGGAATCTCTCCTGGGTTAGATCTTTCACTGACCCATCTCGGGCTCACCCCTCGCCCTCTTGGCTCTCACTTGAGCCTTGGCAACCATTCTGGGGAATGCACGGTCTGCTTGCAGGAACAGAGAGGAAGCAATAGCAACAACTGGTGCATATTGTGAGGCTATGAGACCTTTCAGAGGACAAAAAGGAAAAAAAAAAAAAAAAAGATGAGCTCTCCCCGTCCTGGGTGGAGTAGGGTAACGGGCGGCTTTGCCTTGTGTCTCTCTCAAGTGAGATGTTCTTTTATTTCTGACTTTTAACTTTGGTTCCTACTGACGAGGGACCTATTAAGCTAATTGGATTCCTGCCTGCTTGACCAGGCATCAGCAAGAGACTTCTTTTTTAAGTTCTTTTTATTCACTAGCATTTTCCATTATAAGAAGTAATCCCCTACCACCACCTGCCAAACTCCTAGACCAAGGGAACTGAGGCCACAATCAGCTATGGTGAAGCCCCAGCCTATTAATTCTGGCTCGGGAAAGACAGGGCCAGCAAGCGCCCATGTCATAGGATGGGACTCAGACGGCCAAGTCTGGAGCAGGAGGCAGGGAACTTCAAAAACTGCAGGGTGAGGGGTGGGCACAGGAAAGAGGTATGCCTGGCCCTGCAGCCACTAAGTTCCCGAGACCCAGCTGATCATGGTGGGCAGCAGGAAAGAGGTATGCCTGGCCCTGAAGCCACTAAGTCCCTGGGACCCAGCCAGTGCCTGGTCTCTCTTGAGGTGTTGCGATAAAAATGGCCAAGAGTTTCAAAGGCAAACTTAAGACCTGGAGATTAACAAAACTAAATGATGCCAGAGCTGTGGGAATGAGTGACTTGTGGAGGTGCCTATCTCTGCCCAGCCAAGCCTTCAGGTGCCTAAAACTACAACTCCCAGCATGCCCTGAGCCCCTCTGCCACAGTGTGTTCAAATCCTAGCTTATTGCTTTGTAAATTTTTCTAAAAACCTCAGATTTGACTTCCATTTGTTTAAAATTCCAGCCACCCCAAGAAGAAAAAAAACCTCCTTTCCTGTGTCTCTCAATGCTAAAATATGTATTTTCAGGTTGCCTCCAATTGCTCTTCAAACTTCCAAAAATCTAATTAAATGTTTTCTTTCTCAATCGGGCTTCCTAAAAATACACAGATATCATGTGTTCAAAATAACTACCTTCAAATCTTGTTGTGCTTATCTTATTGTGCTTTTTCAAAATTGGTTTTTAATTGTACTGTTCCTTACATATCAATTTTTATCTCGAGATGATTTTTTAACAATATAGCCATTCAAAAAAAACTTTCAAGTTTTGATAAAATCTGTTAAGTTAAATTCTATCCCAAGCACTCTTGGTTAAGATATAAAATTCTTTAATACATGGGTACCCTGAGGCATCTTTAGATAAAAATGTGCACAATTAATTAATTAAAAAGTCCTAGGCAATATTGCATTCTTTAAAATGTGTTTTCACATTTTAGGCTCTACTTAAACCATTTAAAACATAACAAAAAATATTACTGGGAAAAGGCTTTGTTCACAGATTTCCAGAACACGTTGCTTGTGACCTACTGCTTAGCTGAGAACATAGCATCTTAAGTAACAAGTCATCCGAGATCATGTTTGGCTTTAACTGCCTTTTAAAATCAACCTAAAATAACACCATTTCTTAGTTTCAGCACTATAAAAGCAAAAGCAGGCAGATTTTTAGGCCAATCCGGTCTGACAAAAAACTCTAACTTTAATAAAGTGTCCCTTAGTAACTATTGGTTATTTAAAACTCCATTAAAAATACTTACTCTAAGGTTTTGGTTTTACGATTAGCTTGTTATAATTTTTACTGCCTAGATAAACTTACTATTTAAATTCAGTAAAGAATAACTCTAGGACTAAGATTAACCTTTTTTGTCTCCCTACCTCAGGTCTGTTAATATATTTAAACAACTAATAAATAAATTAATTTATAAAGGGTAAGTAAAAATTTACAAATACATGCATATTTTAGAGCATTATAAAATCAAAAGAATGAAAAAAACATTAGTTTGTCATGACATTGTGTCTAATCACAGTATTCATTTTATGTGAGAGCTTCTTAGTATTTCTTATACAAGACTGCTTGAGCTTTTGTCCAAGCCTTTTATAAAATATTATACTGTAATTAAAAGTATCAGGCTAGTGTAACTTAGCCTTTGTGGATGCTTAACAACTACACTTAATGACCATACCAATTTGGCCAAGCAACTTAGGGATAACTTTGTTCCTTGCCCTCAGAGGTCAACTAAGTCCCAGGGGACTATGCATGGGGACATCTCTTGAAATGGCCTGCAAATGTGAGTCACCAGTCTTCCTGTGCAGGGAGGTCTTGGAGATCCGCTAATGGAGCTTCAGCCAGTGTCCAGTCTATAAAGAGGAAAGTCTGCTCATGCTTCAAAAGGGAAGCCTGGTCTAGCAGGACCTGACTTTGTCCTGGAGTGGATGGAACTGGTAAATGAAAAGCCAAAAGGGGCCAGGGGCTCCCTTCCCCCCAAAATAAAACCCGAGTGACCCCTGAGGACCAGATCCTCAACTGACCTTGAGAAAACAAAAAACTTGGTTAATCTGGGTTAACTTTGTGGCCTTAAATATACAAAAGGAAAGTATAACCAGAAATAAATAATTAGTAAGGTCTGAGAAATTGCACTTCAAGTATAAAACTTGAGATCTTAGTAAAAAGACAAAAAGAAGAAAAAAGAGCACAGTAGTTTTGCCTGTATTATTGGCAAGTGCAGCTACCCTATAGCTGCCACTGCTTTTGCCATCCTTCACTGACCTGAGACACAGCTTTTTAACCTTCCAATATGGACTGAAGATTCATGTCTTTCCACAAATCCTCCAAACCTTCAGTGCTACATGGGGACTACTGAGACATCCAGTTTGTGGACTGAGAAACTACTGGGGTTTCAGCCTCTTCAGAATATAGACTTCCATTGTTGAACTGCCCAGGCTGTATCATGGAGACCAGTATAGGAAGATCAAGACAGGACATGGTGCTTACTGGACCTCATTTGGTAACCACAGGAAGGGAAGACCTCAGTGTGGAGCACAAGGGCAGGACTGATGGTTGTTTGGGCTTGCCAAGGCGGAGCCTTCAAACACTTCCTTAAGGAAAACATGACACCTTTCAGCCTAATAAAGAAAAAAAAAAAAGAAATCATAAGCTGAAGATGCTAAAATTTATGATGTCATAATCTTGATATATGTGTGGCATGCATATATGCATATTTTGGAGTGATACAAATTGGAAGGAATGACAACAACAAAAAGAGTGGATTAAAGAACTGACCGAAACAGTAGACTTCTGCCCAAAACAGTAAATTTCTGAATTGAAAATTAAAAAAAAAGAAAGATCGAGAAAAAGATGAAAGCCATGTATGGCAGAATGCGTGAGCTCTGGTGGGGTGGGGGGCAGGGAAGGGGGAATGGGTCTAGACTCGATTAAGAAACGTTGTACAAAATGTGCAGTACTTCAATAAAAAATTGGCTTTGGAAAAAATTTACAAATATAACAATTCAGAGTTTTATTGGGTATATACTGTATTCTAGTGGTTGTGATCCACAGCACCCAAAACAGATCTGTAAAACCCACTTTATAAAATTCATACTTTATTATTATTATTATTATTATTATTATTATTATTCTGGTCTTTTCAAGACAGGGTCTCCCTGTAGCCCCAGCTGACCAGGAACTCACTCTGTAGACCAGGTTGGCCTTGAACTCACAAAGATCCACCTGCCTCTGCCTCCCAAGTGCTAGGATTAAAGATGTGTGCCACCATGCCCGGCAAAATTCATACTTTAAAGTAATGTATCTAGGGGTTGTAATAACAAAAGTAATAGATATATAATAATCATAATAATATATATATATATATATCAATACACTTTATTTCCTTAGGCTCAGAACTTAATCAGGTAAGTTAAAAACACAATGTATGTGTTAGTCAAATTTTATGCTAATTAATATTTACTTTTTATCCAAAATTTATTTACATGATATATGGTGTTAAAACTAAAATACTAATGGAGTTCTAAATGCCCGGTAAAGAAAGAATGACAACATGAGTTTTTCAGTAAAATGGCTGGAGCTATAAGAAATCATGCTGAGTGAAATAACACAGTCCCCAGAAAAACAATTAATGAATGGGTATCACTCATCTGTAATACACCAATTACCTAATTGGTATGGCAAACTGAGCACATCAATAGTGTTGAACAATGTGTGGCTTATATATGTGATCCCCTTAAAATATATATAAATAAAACATCAAGAGACACGAAGAAACCCAAATGACTATGTATTTAACATCAGACTGTCAAAATACGTTAACATAAAAGATTAAGTAAAGCAACTTAAATGCAACTGAAACACAAGTTTGGTAAGATTTTTGGTATTATTATTTTGTAGCAGTTAATGTTCAGACCCTAGATTTCCAGTGACACTTTACGATTAATGTATGCTAGTGTTCCCTATGTCGTTCTATGATGTTGTCTGTAACATCTCCTTCCGTTTATCCAATATGATTAGGCTTAGACCTTAAAAAGACTGGATTTCACTCGTTAAGTAACAACAGACCTCCAGAGTCGTTGGTTCCTGTGTGGGAAGTGTAGTAAAGTTGTCTTTGAAGAATGAAAGTTTAATAAGTCTCTAAATACAGGGAAAATCAATAGCGTCTCAGAAAAGTCAAAGAGTAGAAATCAAGAGACTCCCTCCATTGGGGGTCATGTATAGATGACAAGTCACTTCGAACGGAATTCTCGGATGGCAATGTGGAGTGGCGAGTAGGAAAAATCATAACAGGCACTGTCTAACTTTATGATCCTTAATAGCATGTATTTGGAAATAAGTATACTTCTTCTCTGCAACTAAAGATTGAGATCGATCTTGGAGGGATACTTTCTATTTCCCCAAATACATCTATTAAAAATTTGTGTCAAAGCCATGGTACAATGACTAAGTCCTCAAAAAGGGCTTTAAGCCTAAAAAAAAAAAAAAATGTTCTCACTAAGGTATAATAAAAACAGAAGTGTTCAAAATTGGCATATAAACCGATGCTAAATTAAATAATACATTTTCTTCACTAAAAAAATCTTATTAAAACTAAAAACAGTCCCACCTGTACTGGGGCTCCCCCCAACAGCCAACTGGTATAATCAAAGAAAAAAACAGGTGTCTTTATTAGCACAGCCAAAAGGCCAGACCCAATAAAGTCTATCAAGGCTTCAAAAATATTAAAGAGCCATGAGAAAAACCTGAATGCCAATTGGTGCTCTTAATGTGTTTCATTTTTCAAATTGATTGTTAGTTTAATTTTTATTCTTTCATTATTTTTTTTTTATTTTCTTGTCTTTAGATAGGGGTCGCCCTGTTAGCTCCCAGACTGGCCTGGAACTGACTCTGTAACCAGGCTGGCCTGAACTCAGCAAAGTATTTGCCTGCCCTCTGCCCCCGATGGCTAGGATTAAAGGTGTGCACAACCACGCCTGGCTCAACTTGTCATCTTTTTTTTTTTTTTTTTTTTTTTTGTCTATTCGAGACAGGTCTTCCTGTAGTCCCAGCTGCCCTGGAACTCACTCTGTAGACCAGGCTGGCCTTGAACTCACAAAGATCCGCTTGCCTCTGCCTCCTAAGTGCTAGGATTAAAGGCGTGCACCACCACATTGGGCTACAGAATATTTTATTCTTAAAAGGATTTTAATTAGCCTTCATCTGTTTATCTACTAAACTGTACTT
Source organism: Rhizomys pruinosus (assembly GCA_009823505.1). Taxonomy (NCBI): domain Eukaryota; kingdom Metazoa; phylum Chordata; class Mammalia; order Rodentia; family Spalacidae; genus Rhizomys; species Rhizomys pruinosus. The sequence goes on from VZQC01008045.1 coordinate 726,504, forward strand.
ATGATAGATGGTGTTGTTTCTAGATGCAGGATTGAAAGGTTGGTTATTCATGGACAAACTGTCAGCCCATGAAAGGAAACAGCCAGAGTTGACCAGAGTCCAAAACAACAGCTCCAGAGAAAGTAGACTGTTTTGCTTCTCATCCACCTGTGCCCCTTTTCTAAGCCTAGGGAACAATCTGTGGAAGAGGGGGCGTCTAGAATGTAAGGGCTACGATTGGGGTGAATGATGAAACTACAGCAATATAGTCTGGACACTCATCTGATCAACTTGATTGAACATACAAGCTCCCCCAACTGGATGGTGGGACCCCTGGGCTCTGTGGGTTTGGGCACAACTGCTTGCCAATTGGCTTTACATGAAGGATGCTTGTACTCATAAATTATTACTTATTGTTAAAAAATGAAAAAAAAAGAATATACAAAAAAGAAAAACACTCTAATATAAAAAATAATGGTATTTCTAACTGTGCAATGCCCACAACATAACCTGGTATAAGAAATAATGTTTGCTTAAGTGCTTGTGCTTTTACTATTTATATTTCATCAGCAAAATTACAGGAAATATTCCTGGATGAGCTGCCAACCTCCTGGCTAAAGAAAAAACATGCCAGAGGCCAAGGAAATAGTTGTGAACTAACAGCTATCACAGAACTTTATTCTATCAACATAATTATATGTATAGGCCCCTCCAGCCAAACTTGATATTTTGAGGGTACAACTAAAGTCACCATTTATGTTAGATGGGGCTCAAATGATACCTCTATGTCTTGGGAAGCGGAAAAACAGAAAAATGTTGCTTTTATGTCTATGTCTTGGGGGGAGGAAAATGTTACCTTTGTGTCAATGTGTCTGGGTTATGGACAAAGCCCCCTATTATCTGTTTCCTGATTCCCCTACCCTCACCCAAATTCCCTCTAGGAGCTTACCCCAACCCTCAGGCCACCTGAATACTCCCTTTTGTCAGGACCAATCTCTACCTTAGGAGGTCTGTTTTCCTGTTTGTTAAAAACCAAATTAATAATCTCGATGAAGTTGCGGCCCAAAGTGTCCGAGTACTGTATCAGGCCATCCCTGAGTATCCCCTGGAAATAAGTGACAGCACTGACCTATTTTAATAAAAAACAGGGAGGGGACTTGAGAGTTGGCCTAGTGGTTAAGAGTGCTGACTGCTCTTGCAGAGGACTGGGGTTCGATCCCCAGCACCCACATGGTAGCTGAGAACCGTCTTTAACTCCAGTTCTAGGGGAATCTGACACCCTCTTCTGACCTCTGCAGCATTGCATGACACGGGTGCACAGACCTGCATGCCAACAGTGCATTCAAACACATAAAAAATAAATAATAAAAAAATAAAAAACAGGGAGGAGCTGACGGGATGAGGCTCTGCTTGGCTTGAACACAGTAGGGGCGGGGCTCAGATTGCCTGCTCGCCAAAGTGTTACCCTTAGTTACCCTAAGGTCTTCCTTTGAATTACTGGGCAGTCAATGTGTGGCATCTCCATACTTATCAACACACCCTAAAGGTTTGTTATCCCAGTGGGAGCCATGGGGGCAGCTCTCACATTCCTGGCCTGCCCACATGCCACAACCCCCATTTCCATCCCAGAGCAAAGTAGCATCAGTATAAAAAGCTCTGATTGTTGCCAATAAATGGAGTTATTCCCTTGGAATCTCTCCTGGGTTAGATCTTTCACTGACCCATCTTGGGCTCCCCCTCCCCCTCTTGGCTCTCGCTTGAGCCCCAACAACCATGCTGGGGAACTCATGGTATGCTTGTGGGAACAGAGAGGAAGCAACAACAAGAGGGTCTAAATAGTACCAAAATATATTGTACAAAATTCATGAAAATTTAATAAAAATAATTAGCAATAAAGAACAAAATAAAACAAACAAACCCTTGAAGCTCCATCAGTTCAGCATCACCACATAAATTGCATAGAAGTTCAACGAGATATATAGCATTTGGGGCTGGGCGAATGTTTGAGTGGCTACCTTAATTTAGGTGATGTTTTTATTTGTGAGTTCATTATAATAAAGCAATTATAAGTAAAAAAGAAATGATGCCCACTTAATACCATTAAATATTACATGATAGAAATTGATACAACCTTCTGTGGATAAGATTGGTATGATAGGTTTGACTGTAATTTTTATAGGAATGAACAGTTTTTTTTTCTTCTTTTATTTGTTTATTTTTTAAGGGATTCTACAGTATAATAGCACAGTTGTTTTCAGATAACATTGACGTTACTCAGTTTGCCATACAATTAGGTAATTGGTGCATTTTTTTAATTTTATTTATTTATTTTCTATGTGTATGAATGTACTGTCTGCATGTAGGGTTGTGCATCCGTGTCATGCAGTGCCTCGGAGGTCAGAAGAGGGTGTCGGATTCCCCTGGAACTGGAGTTCTCCTGAAATTGGAGTTACAGATGGCTCTCAGCCGCCATGTGGGTGCTGGGGATTGAACCCGATTCCTCTGCAAGAGCAGTCAGCGCTCTTAACCGCTAGGCCATCTCTTGGTGCATTTTTTTGAAGTGAGCCAAATTATTAAGCATAAGCAATGAATGTAACATTCATGTAAAACCAATTTGCAAGCATCTATGTCCATATTTTGAACAACCCAAGGTCCCCATAGTCCAGTTGGAGAAGCTTGTATACACAAGCATGTTGATCAAATAGGAGTCCAGTCTATATTGCTGTAGTCTCATGATTCACCCCAATCTCTCCGCAGCCCTTACAATCTACCACGCCTCCTCTTGCAAGTTGTTCCCTAGGCTTTGGGAAAGGGGCACAAGTGGGTAAAGAAGCAAAGCAGTCTGTTTTCTCTGGAGATGTCATTTTGGACTCTAATCTGTTCAGGTTGTTCCCCTTCATGGGTTGATAGCTTATCCAGGGATACCTTTTTAATCCTACTAACAAAGCACAAACAATTAGATGTACAGGCATTGAGGCAGTACTAATTATTATGGCAAGCTAACCTGTGAGCATAGACACAGATGCTTGGATGGTATGCTAATCCGCAAACTGTGGTTTCTCTATAAATGGTAACAAGTTCTTATTGTGGCTTATAACATCTCCTAACCACTAGAGGACATAAGCTTGTGGCATCCAGTATGAATTATTCCTCCAAGGAGAGAGCTAATAGCCAATTAGATTTGGGATATATATAGACACATGGCTGCCACTGTTGCACAGTATCTCCAGGCTGTTGAGGTGTAGCTGATACTGACAGAGGAGTCTTGGTTGTTTCAGGGAGACCAATATTTTGCTGTATTGCTTTAGTGGACCTTGGTAACACTCTCTGGCATTTCAGAGGCCAATTGTACATTAGCAAGTGATGTCTCAAAACATTTTTTCATGCTTACACCAGGTCTTTGACAACAGGGATTTACCGCCTTTCTCCTTGCATATATCCCACTTATAGGCAAAGGACTTTATAATTTTGGGGGCTTGGTTCCCCAAGCCAACATCTCCTAGGCAGAACAATTCATTGCTGATATCAGAGCTTTCCTGTATTAATATATTTTGCTTAATTACACAACTTATAAAGATTTACTATTGCCGGGCGTGGTGGCACACGCCTTTAATCCTAGCACTTGGGAGGCAGAGGCAGGCGGATCTTTGTGAGTTCAAGGCCAGCCTGGTTTCTTTGTGAGTTCCAGGACAGCTGGGGCTACAGGGAGACCCTGTCTCGAAAAGACACACACACACACACACACACACACACACACACACACAAAAGACTTTACTATTGAATTTGGCTCTAGATAGAGAATTATCCTTTCACAGTTCCTATGTCTATCAGTCAGTTAAAGAGGGTAGTTATACCTGTTTTATAAGAAATTACCACTATGACAGTTGGCTCTAATTTACAGTTAGGGAATGACTTCAGTACCATCATGTTTTTCTTTTTCCTATGAAGGGGAGAAGTGGGAAGGTTTCTCAGCATTTGGAAGGTAAACTTCATTAGGGCACTGTCCTAGTTTGTCTTCCATTGCTGTGACAAAACACTCTGACCAACACTGCCTTGGGAAGGAAAGGGTTTATTCAGCTTACATCTCCTGGGGTCATAGTTCATCACTCAGGGAGCCCAAGGCAGGAACTCAAGGCAGGAACCTGGAAGCAGGAGCTGAAGCACAGGCCATGGAGGAATGCTGTTCACTGGCTTGCTCCCCTGGCCCATGCCCAGCCTGACCTCTTATACAGTACACAACAACCTGCTCAGGGTGGTACCACCCATAGTGGGCTGGGTCCTCCCACATTGCTCAACAATCAAGACAATACTCCACAGACGTGGCCACAGGCCAGTCCAATGGAGCCAATTCCCCAATTGAGGTTCCCTCAACCCAGGTGTGTCAAGTTGACACTATTGCTATCCAGCACAGGCACATTATACACAGTTAATCCAAATAGAATTCAGAGAGATGCTCAGTGTCTGTGACTCAGGCCGTCTGAGGTTCTGCTTTCTTTAATGTTCAGATGGGTCAGCCTCTCTGCTGGCATTTCCCAGTCCATCCTGCACAGCCAAAAGTTGTACGTTTTCAGGCATTTATATTGGTGATTTTTACCTGTGGGAACATACAATTCTCCTCCCATTGTTAGTTTCAAGATCTCAAAATTGAAAATTTAGCTTGGTTATTCTAGCCTGTATTGGGTATTTAAAAAAATTGTTCCTTATTCTAGCCTGTATTGGGTATTTTAAAAATTGTTCATTCAGGAATGAATGATTTTTTAAAATACCCAATACAGGCTAGAATAACCAAGCTAAATTTTATTTTATTTTTAATTATTTTTATTTTATGTATAGGAGTGTTTTGACTGCATTTATGGAAGTATACCACATACCTACAATGACTATGGAGGCAAAAAGAGGGTGTCGGATCCCCTGGAATTGGAGTTATGGACAGTTCTTAGCTGCCAGGTGGGTGCTGGAAACAAAGCCTGAGTCCTCTGCAAGAACAGCCAATGTTCTTAACCACTGAACCATCTCTCTCCAAGATAAATTTTTTTTATTTAATTTTATTTATTTCCGTATGTGTATGAATGTAGTGTCTGCATGCAGGTCTGTGCACCCGTGTCGTGCAATGCCGCGGAGGTCAGAAGAGGGTCTCGGATTCCCCTGGAACTGGAGTTCTCCTGGAATTGGAGTTTCAGACGGTTTTCGGCTGCCATGTGGGTGCTGGGGATCGAACCCGGGTCCTCTGCAAGAGTGGTCGGCGCTCTTAACCGCTAAGCCATCTCTCCAGCCCCTCTCCAAGATAAATTTTAAAAAGGATATTATAATTAAAAAATCTATTTCTGGTAGGTATTATGCCCTTCATACTGTAGTTCCTATAATAAATGTTGAAAGAATATTTAGGAAGAGTGAAATTTATCAAAACACAAGGAATACAGTTTCAGAAGGAATAATTACTCATTTTAGAATGAATAATCACTCACTTCCATTTTTTTTTTTAGAGGAGCTTCTGGATTTTACCCCTTGAGTTTTGGGTGGGGAGCATACAAAGATGAAAGCAACACAATACTTCATGAGCTGGGCATTCATTCAGTAGTTTAGGAAGACAAGACCTGGTGGAGGGAATGATGGAAGACACCCTGGATGATGTGAGGGCATGTAACATCATGAATGAGTGGTCCCAAGAAGAAAACATTGCTGTTGGAAGAAAGGAAAGACCTTTGAGGAATTTAAGATTGTTCAGAATTACATTTAGAATAGGAAACAATTAGCAGTGAGTCAGGACGGTGGAGGAAGTAAGCAGGAATCTTGGTGATTTTATATGACAGTTGGGACATTTAAGGATATTATTTCACGGAAAGTTACACGTTCAGTGATACTTTGGCTAAAATTCTAACATATTCCTAATAAATTATCAGAATGTCTGGGTCATGATTGATGCTTCTCTCATCATGTGGCATTTCTTATACTTTTACATACAAATGTATGTGTCTTATTCAAGTACATAATTACTCATTGGCCACTCTATGTGCGGTATTTGTATGTTATAAAAATCTATGCATCAGAGAACTGTGTAGTTCAATACTTAATGTAAGGCATGGAACAACCTATAAATTCAAAGGAAGCAACAAACCTTTAGAGGTTGAGAGATGGACTTCCTCCTGCTCTTGTGTCTTTCCGTCCCTCTTCCTAACGTCCTCCTTTCTTTTTCTTTTTTTTTAAATTTTTTTATTTATTTCCATATGTGTATGAATGTACTGTCTGCATGCAAGTTTGTGCACCCGTGACGTGCAATGCCGCGGAGGTCAGAAGAGGGTGTCGGATTCCCCTGGAACTGGAGTTCTCCTGGAATTGGAGTTTCAGAAGGTTCTTGGCCGCCATGTGGGTGGTGGGGATCGAACCCAGGTCCTCTGCAAGAGCGGTCGGTGCTCTTAACCGCTAGGCCATCTCTGCAGCCCACTTCCTCCTTTCTTTTCATTCCACGATTGTGTGGATTATATGGTTAGAAGATATGACTAGAACGCAAGTGTAATGTTGAACAGAAATAGATAATTAAATAATATCTATTGCCGGGCATGGTGGCGCACGCCTTTAATCCCAGCACTCCGGATGCAGAGGCAGGCGGATCTCTGTGAGTTCAAGGCCAGCCTGGTCTACAGAGTGAATTCCAGGACAGCTGGGGCTACAGGGAGACCCCGTCTCGAAAAGACAAAAAAAAATCTATTTACTTGATTTAGGCAGTTAAAAAAACACTAAAACAATTATAAGTAAGCTCCCCATTATGGGCAGGACATTCACAGGACTGCATGGGGTAAATAAACTGTGCATAGAGAGTTTTGTTTTGTTTTGTTTTCGAGACAGGGTCTCCCTGTAGTCCCAGTTGTCCTGGAACTCACTCTGTAGACCAGGCTGGCCTTGAACTCTCAAAGATCTGCCTGCCTCTGCCTCCCAAGTGCTAGGATTAAAGGCGTGCACCACCATGCTCGGCTGCATAGAGAGTTCTTTAAGATGATATTTGATAGATGATGAGGAGAAGACAGAGTATATTCCTGGAGGTGAGGGAGACATGGACACACAGCTAGGACCAAGAGAACACATGAGCCTACCTAAAGGATTCGATGAAAGATGGAGACAGAAGAACTTCCCAGGCCAGCACTGAGCACCCCACCGCCACCAGAACCTCAGTGTCCATTGCTGCAATCGCTGTCTACATTTTGCATGTGAAGGTCCTTTCTCAAACCGTATAACTCCATCCTCTCTTCTTATTCTGTTTCACTTTATTTACTTCATTAGTGACTACTGGACTTTTTATTCTCATTTTCTTTTGTCAAGTAATTAATTTGGACTTCATTTATTTGGAACCTATTTCGACACAAATTGAGATAGATGGGAAGAAGCACAACTCCATTTCTTTGTATTGAGTGTATTATTCAGATAATCCTCACACTGAACTAGTGGGGCTGGTTTTAGCCTTTTCATTGTGGCAATTTCCATGGCAACCTACTACCAGTGTGACTGTGGTTACAATACTGTGCATCTTATTGGACACATTGGGCAAGTTGAGCCCCCAAAATTTGGACATCAACTTGTTGCTCCTGGAAGCTGTGCAGGCATAAACTATCTTGGGGCTAATGTTTCTCTTCCTCTATATTTAACAGACAAACTGGTGAAGCTGTTCAGTGCCCAGCAGCTAGTGGGCAGAAAGGAGATACACAAGGACTAGTGTGAATCATAAAGGCTATTCTAAGGCTTCAGAACTTTTTCTTATTTTTTCCTTTGCTTCAAACCAAGAAGCACTTTGTTGGAGAAAATCACAAACCCAAGATGACTGATTTAGACTCAGAAACCCCTAACTGGCACTCGCCACTGCTCAGGAATCCTATTTCTTCATCTCTATGCGATGACTGTACCATATCATCTCCCTTTCCTCAAACCTCCCACACATCCTCCTCCCACTGATAACCTCGACTTGTACTTCATTGAGAAAATAGAAATCATTGGAAATGAACTCATTCATCTTCCCACCACAAAACCTGCCATCTCAATGCATCACATTCTCCGTCCATGAAGGAGGTGTTTCTCCTCCTTCGAGGGGAACTTTCCTCTCCTGGATCCTGAATCTCATTATCTCTTGGCTTGTTAAAGCCTGCGTTCCTCATTCCTACTCTCAGCAGCGACATCTCACTCAGCAATATTTCCTTTTGAGAACAGTTTTCATGCAGCATAAGTCCCATTTCAGTTTTTGCTCCATTTCCCCCCTTTTAGTCCAATTCCCCATTAGCTAAACTCTGCCTTTCCTCACCTCCCTCCTATTCCTCAACGCAGTCCAATCTGCTTCTCTCCCTCTGCTACCTGGACCAGACTGTCATATCCAGTGGACTCCATCACTACATTTTTCTATACTTCTGGATGGTGTTTGCTGAAGCTGACACTGTCTGAGTGAAGCAGGGTTAGCTTTTGGCTTCTCCCTTGCTTTGTTTCTGCCTCTAAGTATCTTTATCCAGTTTTCCTCTGATTTGCTAGCATTTCTCACAGCTTGGCTTTTTCCTCATCTTTAATCTATTTCCTTTTCAGTTATACCATCCATTCTAATATTTTATTATCTACCCTTTACTTTCTGATGTCCTTACTGAAATTCAAACTCATAGTTCTTGCATCTTTACTTATACAAAATCTGAGTATCATATTCTCAGACATCCAAAATGGAGCATTGAATGATTTTCCCTCATTGGCTTGAGAGACTCTCCATTAAGTTGATCAAACCCAAGACTCATCAATTAAAAGAAAATTGAGATTAAATTCACACAACATAAATTAACCATTTTAAAGTCAAGAAGTGAGTGTATTTGTTTCCAAAATATTTTCATAACCTTAATAAGGCCCTAGAAACAACCAGTATGTTCTTTTTGTCCAGCTATTTCCTTATTTAGGTTATGATGATTCACATAAATAGAACCATATAAAGGGTGATGCATTGTGCACCTCTTTCACTAGTACGCTGTGACATTTCATTCAGATTGTAGCATGGATTCGTAGTTCATTCCTTTTTGTAACTGAAGAATGTTCCATTATATCTACAGTTATTACTTGGTAGTCATAAGGAAATGGTTTTAGGATGCCCTTGAAGATATAAAAGTTGTAAAATTCAAGTTTCTTATGTAAAATGATGCACTACATACAACCTGGGTTCACCCTCTTCGTGCTTTCTATCGCCACTATTTATAATACCTCCTGCAATGTAGATCTTATAAACAGTTGTCATACTGCATTGATTAGAGAACAATGACAAGGAAAACACTTGTACATGCTCAGTAGAGATGCAATGTTTTTCTGAATATTTTAATCCATGAGCACGGGAGGTCCTTCCATCTTCTGGTATCTTTTTCAGTCTCCTTCTTCAGGGATTTAAAATTTTCGTTGTAGAGATTTTTAGTGTCTTTGGTCAGGTTTGTTCCTAGATATCTTATTTTTTTTGAAGGCTGCTGTGAATGGGTCAGTCTCCTAAGGTCCATTCTTGATTCCCTTCATTTTATTTTTGTATACACTCCATCGGGAGTTCCACTTGGTCTAGGCCCAGAGTCCATTACTGCTCCCCCTCTTTCTCAGCAGCACTGTCATGCTCCTGAGTCCACTTTTACTATTTCTCTCTAATCTTCCTAAATAGGCTTTCCCTATATGTCATCCTGCATCCAATTTATTCCTGATCGCCAGCTGTTTATTGGTACAAAATCAAGAGCAGCAAACCTTACAATGATGCAATTTGTTAGCATATATGTAATAGTTTATATATTATATGTTATTCATGTAAATAAATATATAGATTTAATGAGTAATTACTGACTTAGGCACAGTTCCTTAGGTTTCCACGGAATAATTCATTTAAATTTCAAAGCAGTGGACTAGGTACCATTATTATTGATTTTTTTCAGATGTGAAAACAAAGTCACCACTGAATACATGGCAGAGCCGAGGTTTGAGCCTTAGTAATCATCTGCAAGAAACCATCCTCTGGTTTCTATGCTGGACTGTCTAAATCAGACCATGTCTTTCCATTTTTTTTTTTTTTTTTGGTCTTTTCGAGACAGGATCTCCCTGTAGCCCCAGCTGTCCTGGAATTAGCTCTGTAGACCAGGCTGGGCCTTGAACTCACAAAGATCCGCCTGCCTCTGCCTCCCAAGTGCTAGGATTTAAGGCGTGTGCCACCATGCCCAGCTTGTCTTTCCAGTTCTAAAATCTGTTCAGTAGCGTTCTACTCTATTCACATTGTAGGTCACACTGTGAGGCCCCTTGTGAGCTGGACCTGGACTTGCTTCTACCTTCACTTTGCCTTCTTTCTGTTCCTCCATGAAGAACAGTGACTTCTTCTGTTAGGCCCTGCATTATACTGAGTATCCTCCATCTTCTGTACTAATCTCTTCCTCAGCCTGAAAATCAGTCCTTCTACTCTTCTTTCAAAGCTCAGCAATGGTGACAGCCCATTAGATATCTCTCTATGATAAGTAGCTTTCTTCTCTCTCTCTCTCTCTCTCTCTCTCTCTCTCTCTCTCTCTCTCTCTCTGATCAAAGCCTCATTTTAATTTGTAGCTATTATTATTTTGGTGGCTTTTCAAATGTGGGTTAAAAGCCACTTGAGATCTAGGACTGTATTACCTGTTCATTCTGGCCATAAGTCTATCTCCTAAGTTTTTCATAGTTCCAGGCACAGGTTGGACGGATGACTGGCTCAAGTTCTAGATATTATGTGAAAAAATAACTGAATTGAATTTGGTCTTTGAGTAGCTCCACACCCATTTTCTTGGCATTCCCACTGCCCCCTCAGTGGGGAAAAGGAAAAGATCTGGCCTCAGCTCCAGATGCTGTAATAATTGTCAACTTCCCTGCATTCTGCAGGCATTGGCTGAATTTCTCCCTTGATCCCACGGAAGATTAAACAGAGCCTGTCCAAACAGTGCAGTCTAGCAGCATCTGGAGTCTTTGTGGTGTGGTTTGAAGTGTTTACTGGCTGGTGGCTCTTGTTTTCCCTCCACATCCCTATTTGCTTTTTAGAAAAGTAATAACTTGGGGTTGTTTGAGCAGGCACCTGGCACAGTGGCCAGGCAGCGCAGCATCCTCTTACAATCAGCCCATCGTGAAGATGAAAATAACACTGTGCCACAGTGCAGCAATTGTAAGATTGGAGGAAGCAAGACAATACCCATCCTGTGATGACAGCCCACATTCTGCCAACACCATAGAAAATGAGTCCGCAAATTGCCTATTCCGAGTTCTCCCATGGGCCAGTTCCCAAAGATACACTTGTGCCTTATTTCTGAAAGCATCTGCCCGGGGACATGAAGAGGCGGTGCTCTACGAGGTATCCTGGTGTCCAGTTTTCCATCAAAGACCTGTGTTAAAATTGCACCATGGTTGTTCCTTAGGATAATCAGGAAGATGAAAAACTCAGAAATCTTGACAGCTATCATTCTAGGATGACCAGGCTATATATATGAAATTATAAGGATTTATAAACACTTTGATTTCTGAAACTTCCAAAAACTAGCCAACTTTTCCAATGCCATTTAACAAAGATGCAGGAAAGCTACGGTTCTAACTCATGTATGAATGACTACAAGGCCATGGAGATTCATTGATGACACATTGTTTTCAAGATTAAGAGCCTTAAAAAAATTTAGTTGCACAAATTTATGGGTGCAGTGGTGCACAGATTACACATACCACATGTAATGATCAGATCAAGGTAGTTAACACTTCCCTTCCAAATTTTGTAAAATTTTTGATTTATATAATTAGTTACACTTACTTATGCTGTATAGTGTGATATTTCAACACATATATGTAATTACCCTGACTGATCAGCATGTACTGATCAGTCAGGGTAATTAAGATTTCCATTTCCTTATCATCATACTGTGTTTGGAGCCTTTGAACAGTAAAATACATGATCGATTATTATGAACTGTGGTCATATCTCTATGCTGTAGAACACCAGAACTCATCACTGCTATCTAATGATGTTTCATTACTTAGTACCTGACCTACCTTTAGTGTCTGCTGACCTCCATTTTAGCCTCTAGTAATCACTCTTGTGGATTCCAATTAACTTTTAAAACATACACATGAGCTAGACCACGCAATATTTATCTGTATCTGACTTATTTTACTTATATAATAATGACCCAAACTTCCATCTAGATTCTGCTGTAAATGATAGAATATCAGTCTTTTTTAAGCTGAATATTACATAGTCTATCAATTATCATATACTTATCTATCTTCTATCTACCTATGTATCTAGCTATTACACTTTTAAAATATATTCATCCATTTACAAACCTCTAGATTAGTTCTTTGTCTTAGCAGCTGTGAATAGTATAGCAATAAATATGTGTGTGGATGTCTTTTAGATATGCTGATATAGTTTCTTTTGAGTATGTGCCTTGGAAAGAGATAACTGGATCATACGATGGTAGTATTTTTCAGGAACTTTCACACTATCTTCTTTTACCGTAGGCCCCTCCAACTGTGTGTGAAAGGTCTCCTTCCTCTGCATCTTTTCCGATGATGGTCAGTATAACTGTGGTTATGACTTATATTTCCCACAAATGTAAGTTGAGCATTTTCTCAAAAAATTGCTATTCATTTGAATTTCCTATTTTGAAAATTATCTTAAAATCTTTGGCCTATTTTAAGTTGAATTATTTGTGTTTTTTAAAGTTTTTTTAAGTTATTTATGTTCTGAATATTTAGACAGTAAATATGGATGCTAAAATATGTGTTGGATGAAAAGTCTGCAATTTTTTCTATTTTCAGGCTGTCTCTTCATTCTATTGGTTATTCTCATTGCTATGCAGAAGCTTCTTGGTGTGGTATACTGTTTATCTTTAGCAGTCCTGTCTTTGAAGGAATGGTGGTATATACAGATATTGTGACATATTTTTCTGTGCTCTCTTCCAGGTCTATCATAGCTCAAGGTCTTAACATTAGGGCCTTTGACACTGTTCTAGTTTGTCTTCCATTGCTGTGACAAAACACTCTGACCAACACCAACTTGGGGAGGAAAGGGTTTATTCAGCTTACATCTCCTGGATCACAGTTCATCACTTAGGGAGCCCAAGGCAGGAACTCAGAGCAGGAACCTGGGGGCAGGAGCTGAAGCACAAGCCATGGAGGAATGCTGTTCACTGGCTTTCTCCCCTGGCTCATGCCCAGCCTGCCTTCTTATTCAGTACACAACAACCTGCCCAGGGTGGCACTACTCATTGTGGGCTGGGCCTTCCCACATTGCCTGATAATCAAGACAATACTCCACAGACGTGGCCACAGGCCAATCCAATGGAGCCAATTCCCCAATTGAGCCTCCCTCAACCCAGGTGTGTCAAGTTGACACTAAAGCTATCCAGCACAGACACATTTTGTATTTTTCTTATAGAGTGAGAGATAAGATTAAAATTTCAATTACTTACATTGTAAGCATCTAGTTTAGTTTACATGTAAGTATCTAATTTTAATTAATCAAAATATGTATTTGCAAAAGCTAATCTCAAATCTGGATATATTGTGTGCAATTGATATAGTCCATTATAGTTTCTAAAAATGTATTTGAATTTTTGGTTGATCATTTAGGGATGATGTTAAGAGCATGTGTCCTCTGAGGGCTTTCTCTCTCTTAGGTGCTGTGCTCCCTGTATTATCTTCTTTGTCAACAAACAAACAAACAAACAAACAAACACAAAAAAATCTATGTGGGGGTAGAGAGATGGTGCAGAGGTAAAGAGCACAGGCCACTCCTGTAGAACACCTGGGTTGATTCTCAGCACCCACATAGAGAGGCTAACAACCACCTGTAACTCCTGTTCCAGGGGAATCTGACGCCCTCTTCTGACCTCTGCAGGCATTGTGTGACACAGTGATAATATCTACCATGAATGAAAGAGACACTGATCATCTGTGCTTAAACATCAATCAGCAAGCCCTCATTGAGCCCTTGATATGCTGGGCACCACGTTGCTTCTGTTTCTAAAAATTAGGTATTTCATAAAAAAAAAACTCACAATGATTGAGAATTTATTTTCTTTTCTTTTTTTCTTTTTAAGAAATTTTATTGATTCAAGAATTTCATACAATGTATTTTCTTTTTTTTTTCACATAATTTATTTATTTATTTATTTTTAACAAATCTAGACCCGTGTTCCCGCTCTTTCCCCCACCCCGCCAGAGCTCATGCATTCTGCCAGACATGCTTTCCATCTCTTAGTCATTCTCAATATTTTCCATGGGGAAGTTGACTGTTTTGAGCAGAAGTTCACTGTTTCAGTCAGTTCTTTGATGCAGTCTTTTCTGTTGTTGTTGTTGTTTCCAAAATGCGTTATGCCCAACTGCTTTGGACAAAAGCTCAGGGGGCCCTATACAAGAAATACTTACAATTGGGTAATTGGCACTAGCATCCACAGATGAGGGATACCATTCGTCGTTTGTTTTTCTGGGACTGTGTTACTTCACTCAGCATGATGTCCTCTAGCTCCAGCCATTTTCCTGCAAAGCTCGTGATGTCGTCTTTCTTTACTGCTGCATAGAACTCCATTGTGTAGATGTACCACATTTTCTCTATCCACTCGTCAGTTGAGGGGCATTTAGTTGGTTCCAGCTCCTTGCTATTGTGAGAGAAGCTGCAATAAAACATGGCTGTGCATGTATCTCTGTGGTGGCGTAAGTCTTGAGGGTACATGCCTAGGCAGTGGTAGGCTGGGTCAGGTGGCAAGTTCTTCCAAGTCTCCAAGGGTTCTCCACACTGCTTTCCATAGTGGGTACAAGTTTACATTCCCCAGCAGTGGATAAGGTTCCCTTTCCCAAAACCTCTCAGCGACACTTGTTATCATTGTTTTCTTGATCCTACGCCAGTCTTATTGGAGAATATGATATCTTAAAGTGGTTTTCATTTGCAATTTCCTTAATGATTAGTGATGTTGAGCAGTTCTTAGGTGTTTCTCCGACATCTCTAATTCCTGTCTGTGAAGTCTCTGTTCAGTCTTTGCTCCATCTATTGAGTGGGTCATTTGTTTTCTTCTTTCTTTGTTTTTGAGTAGTTTATATATTCTGGAAATCAATGCTTTGTCAGATGTATCTGCAGTGAAGGTTTCCTCCCACTCTGTGGGATTTCTCGTCACTTCCTTGATTGTTTCTTTTGATGTAAGAAGTTTTGAGTTTATGAGTCCCATTTGTCAATTTTGTCACCTTAATTCTTGTGCAGCTGTTGTCTGATTTAGGAAGTCATTTCTCACGCCTATAATGTTTGTGTCTGCTGCCAACTTTTTTCTTATCATCTTCAGAGTTTGGGGTTTCACGTGAGGTCTTTAACCACTTGTGTTGACTTTTGTACAGGGGAGAGTAGGGGTTTTAAATTTCATTCTTCTACAAGTGGTGATCCAGTTTTGCCACCACCACTTGCTGAAGAGCTGTCTTTCTCCATTTTGGTTTCTTGGCCCCTGTCAAATATATGAGATGGCTGAAAATTGTATGTGCTCAGACGTTGGATCTTCGCTTTTGTTCCATTGGTCAACCGGTCTGTTTTTGTGCAGTCACCAGGCTGTTTTTATGACTATAGCCTGCTAGTATAGTTTAAAATCTGGTATAGAGATCCCCTCATTGTGTAGCTCTTTTACATTGATTTTGTTGATTTGGCTCTTCGGGTCTTTTGTTTTCCAATGAATTTAAGAACTTTTGTTTCCAAAGTGTGAAGAAACTCTTGGGGATTTTGATTGGGATTGCATATAAATCTAGACAGAGTTTGGTTAAAATGGGACATTTTTCAAATGTCTAATTTTCCCTAATCATGAGGCATGGTTTTTTTTCATCTTCTGAGTCTTTCAATTCAATTTCTTTAAGGGTTAAAATTATTTTTGTATAGAGATCTTGGTGTCTTGTTACGGTTTGTTCTAGGTATTTATTGTTTTTGAGGCTTGTGAGTGAGGGTAGGTCTCTTTGAATTTCTTTCTCCAGATGCTGTCTTGGTGGTAATAGAAAGGGCCATTGATTTTGTAAGGTTAATTTGTATCCTGCCACTTTGCTGAGAGCTGTTTATCCTTCTAGGGAGTTTCTGGTTGGAGGTTTTAGCACCCTTAATAAAAAATCTATCCTATCAGACCCGAATAGGTGATAGTTTGACTTCTCTTTTCCAATTAGTACTCGCTTTAATATCATTTTCTTGTCTTTATGCTCTAGCAAGTGTTTCAAGCACCTATATTGAAGATGGAGTGGTGATAGGGGGCAGCATCTTGCGAGTTCCTACCTTTAAAGGGAATGTTTGTCCTGCTTACCTGTCTAAAGAGGATAGAAAAGACTTTAAAGGGATTCCTTCCTTTTAAGTTAAGACAGCTGGTGCTAACTACGAAGAAGGAAGATAATGTGCCAATAGATCACTGAGAAGCCAGAGTTGAGCAGAAAGCTCGGCGGGCTTTTGGTTCTGCTATAAAGGCACCTCTGGCTGTGGGAAGTTGTCCATTATGTACAACTTCACCTTAACCCAGCAAACAACTGTCTAGTTTCATCATCCTGCAAGGGGGTAGGAAACACAGCCCCAAGCACGATGAGCTCAAAGCGCCATTTCACATCATGCATGCGAATTGCACAGACATGAAGTCAGGGCTGTGGAGTAAAGCTGTCACTCTCACTCAAAGATCTGCAGTGAAATAGAAGCTATGGCCTTTTTTCTTTAAACCAGTCTCAAGGATTAATGATTCAAAGTCAAACTTTAGAATTAATAGGATAAGGGTAGTATAAACACCCTAAATGATTCTAGGTAAAAGAAAAATATGTTGGGCCTGGTAAGAGGGCTTAGTAGGTAAAGACACTCGCCACCGAGTCTAACAACTGAACTCTGTGCCAGATGGCGAAAGAAAAGAATCGAATCCTGCAAGCTGTTCTCGAATCCACATAGGCATCATGGTACTCCCCTCCATAAATAATTTAAAGAGAAGAAAAGTATCTTTCTCATTTCTTAGAGAAATCTTCATTTGTCATATAGTCCAATGACACTTGGAAAGAATGCTAGATCAGACATTAAGAAATTTGGAAAGAATGTTAGATCAGACATTAAGAAATTTCTCCTGTGGAAGATAAGATTTGAGAACGTGATTATGCTTTTCTGAGGCTCAGATTTTCATCTACAAAACAGGAATAATAAGACCTACTATATGAGGACAATGTCTGAAAATGTTAGGTTATGGAAGTATAATATATTTATATGCATCACAGTTGTGAAACTAGGGACATCTTTAGATGCCATTCCCAGCAAAATCCAAGAAAGGTAGCCAGCCCAACAGAATCATGAGAGTGCCCTAAGAAGGAATTGACTGCCCTGGAGTCTAAGCTTATGTGGAGAAGACAGAAAACTCACAGGATGACCAGTTGGAATTGAGGAACCCACTCTATGATTTAAAAAGAAATAGAGAAAAAAGCCTAGGTGATGGAAATCACACTAAATAAATCAAATTCCACCCTACCACTGTCCACCTGAAAGTTACCTGACCCCAACAGTACAATAAGGGCAATAATCATAACACTAAGTCACAGATGGCTTCAATGTGAAGGTTAACTAAGACAGGACACATAGCCAATGCTTAGCAAAATACAACTCTAATCTGAAGAACTCTGTGCTATATTGTCAAGGCAAGATTATTATTAAAATAGCAGGCTAAATAACAAGTTCATTTTCCTTAGTATTTCTACAAAAGAAAAATTTTCTTTAGTTATTTTTAAAACTGCTATAACTAGCATCTATAAAGTACCTGGATTGTGCAGTTTTATGAATATTCATTCCCCTAAGACACATATACAACACTATGAGTATGTATAGCTTTGCTCTCCATCACAACATGTATTAACATGATCGGTCCAGTGCAATGAGGGCTTCCACGCCCATCATCATTTAAAATCTAGACACCCAAAACAAAGACAAAATACTTAACGTGACGAAGAGAATAAAAAACTAACAAGTGACCATAAGGAGGAACCTATCAGACATAACAACGATTCTCATGGCAAACGATGCAGTGCAAAGAACCATGGAAGCAAAGCATTCCATGTTGAGGCGACAATGGACTTCCAGCCCAGTTACTATCCCAGCACCAAAATGTCAACCTCATTAGTGGAAGGACTGAAGACAAAGAGAAAATTCGCTCCATGACATAAACAACCTGACAGATTACCTGTCTGAAAACCCAACCCTACAGAGATCTACTGGAAGCAATCAACCACAGACTAAGAAAAAGTGCTGCACCCAGCCCAGGCACCTAGAAAAGGAATCAATAAAAGCATAACTAAATCAATAAATCCGAAGAGAAACTTAAAAAAACCGAAAAAAAAAAAAAAAAAAAAAACAAAGGTAAAAGCTAAAGAAAAAACAAACCTATCAGTCCAAACCTTAAAATATTAATGGACTAAATTCCCCAATCAAAAGACATAGACTGGGAGATGGAAACAGAATCCATCAATAAGCTGTCTACAAGAAACACAATTCTTACCTTCAAGGACAGGCACCACCTTAAAGTGAAGGGAGGAAAAAAATTATTCCCAAGCCACAAATGCGTACAAAAAATAAGCAGTAGGTGTTGCTATCTTAATATCGGATCACTAGACTTCAAAGTAAAAGAAATCAGAAGAGACAAAGAAGGCCATTACATTTTCATCAAAGGAACAATCCACCAAGAAGATTTCACAATTATGAATATATATGCCCCAAATTCTGGTGCACCAAACTTTATAAAGACAATTCTCCAGGACCACAAGTCACAGACAAACCCCAGCACACTCATAGTGGGAGATTTCAATACCCCACTGAATCCTTTGGATAGGTCAACAGGACAAAAAAAAAAAAAGAGAATTTATTTTCTTTGACATAAAAAAATGCCAAATGAAAATTTCAGGCTCTGTTGAAAGATGATAGAACTGGGAACTTTTCAGACACTGAGTGTGGGTGTTAAGTGGGTTTTCAGTGGTATTTGATTCATCGGATTTCTCTTGCCATTATACTGAGTTATTATGTTTGTCTGTAAAAGTCGAATATTTGGAATGCTGGAACATTTCCTTTACTTTTCAAAATGTTTTCAGTTTCCTGAAAATGGAAATAACAAAGAAGAAAAAAAGGAACCAACCCTGCTTTGGGAAAGTTAAGAAATGATTACTGTAGAATGCCAACACAGCTGATATATTTACTCTCATAATGTGTAGGTGAGGGCATTCAGCCCAGCTGGCGGGCATAACATTTTCATATTCAAATTCGACTTGACAAAGTCCTATTCTTGCAAGAAGTCCAGTCCCTTTGTACCCTAGCCTCATGCACTGGACCGATCATGTTAATACATGTTGTGATGGAGAGCAAAGCTATACATACTTCATAGTGTTGTTATATGTCTTAGGGGAATGAATATTCATAAAAGCTGCACAATCCAGGTACTTTATAGATGCTAGTTAATAGCAGTTTTTATAAAATAACTAAAGAAAATTTTTCTTTTGTAGAAATAACTAAGGAAAATGAACTTGTTATTTAGCCTGCTATTTTAATAATAATCTTGCCTTGACAATATAGCACAGAGTTCTTCAGATTAGAGTTGTATTTTGCTAAGCATTGGCTATGTGTCCTGTCTTAGTTAACCTTCACATTGAAGCCATCTGTGACTTAGTGTTATGATTATTGCCCTTATTGTACTGTTGGGGTCAGGTAACTTTCAGGTGGACAGTGGTAGGGTGGAATTTGAATTTATTTAGTGTGATTTCATCACCTAGGCTTTTTTCCTATTTCTTTTTAAATCATAGAGTGGGTTCCTCAATTCCAACTGGTCATCCTGTGAGTTTTCTGTCTTCTCCACATAAGCTTAGACTCCAGGGCAGTCAATTCCTTCTTAGGGCACTCTCATGATTCTGTTGGGCTGGCTACCTTTCTTGGATTTTGCTGGGAATGGCATCTAAAGATGTCCCTAGTTTCACAACTGTGATGCATATTAAATATATATTATACTTCCATAACCTAACATTTTCAGACATTGTCCTCATATAGTAGGTCTTATTATTCCTGTTTTGTAGATGAAAATCTGAGCCTCAGAAGAGCATAATCACGTTCTCAAATCTTATCTTCCACAGGAGAAATTTCTTAATGTCTGATCTAACATTCTTTCCAAATTTCTTAATGTCTGATCTAGCATTCTTTCCAAGTGTCATTGGACTATATGACAAATGAAGATTTCTCTAAGAAATGAGAAAGATACTTTTTCTTCTCTTTAAATTATTTATGGAGGGGAGTACCATGATGCCTATGTGGAGGTCGGATGACAGCTTGCAGGATTCGATTCTTTTCTTTCGCCATCTGGCACAGAGTTCAGTTGTTAGACTCGGTGGCGAGTGTCTTTACCTACTAAGCCCTCTTACCAGGCCCAACATATTTTTCTTTTACCTAGAATCATTTAGGGTGTTTATACTACCCTTATCCTATTAATTCTAAAGTTTGACTTTGAATCATTAATCCTTGAGACTGGTTTAAAGAAAAAAGGCCATAGCTTCTATTTCACTGCAGATCTTTGAGTGAGAGTGACATGCTTTACTCCACAGCCCTGACTTCATGTCTGTGCAATTCGCATGCATGATGTGAAATGGCCTTTGAGCTCATCGTGCTCTGGGGCTGTGTTTCCTACCCCCTTGCAGGATGATGAAACTAGACAGTTGTTTGCTGGGTTAAGGTGAAGTTGTACATAATGGACAACTTCCCACAGCCAGAGGTGCCTTTATAGCAGAACCAAAAGCCCGCCGAGCTTTCTGCTCAACTCTGGCTTCTCAGTGATCTATTGGCACATTATCTTCCTTCTTCATAGTTAGCACCAGCTGTCTTAACTTAAAAGGAAGGAATCCCTTTAAAGTCTTTTCTATCCTCTCTAAAATGTGCTACTGAAACATGCTAATTAGTAACTGGACTTAGGACAACACAGACATGTGTTTCCTGTGAGACTATAGAAGGAAGAGGAGGAGGAGGAATCGAAACATCTGTTTGGTTGCATATGTGTGTATGTTTTTCCAATTTCCAAAATGACATTTTAAATGAAAATCATTCTACTCAAGTGTGATCAGCAGCCAGAACTAGGGCCCAGCCACCGCCCCCCATTAACTGACTTGTCAACCGTGGCTTATGCTCACTGCTCATGCTTGTCAGTGCCCCTAATTCATCAGTGTAGTCCTTCTCAGTTTCATCAAATTAGCATCCCCGCCAGTGCCCTTTTGTCTTCCACTAGAGTGTCAGGAATCACAGAGCTCCAAAGAATTAAAAAAGAGCCCCCTTCCTTTGAGGGCCCCTGTTTCAGAGTAAGTTGATAGCCAAATGTGTTTGTAACAATTAGCATCCTGTGAGATTTGACAAAAGGGCACAGAAGTGTAAGGTAGTGCGTTAAATGTACTTACCCCCCAAATGGAGAAGCTGCTGCCTTCCTAGAATTAACTGCGATTAAGTGGAAAAAAAATCTGTGTTTTCATAAATAATTTTGAGCATCAGTTTCCAGGGTTTCAAACTCCCTACTTGGAGGCCAGAGCTGCTCATGTCATGGAAGAGAAGCTGGCTGGTTCGATAGGGAGTCCTTGCAGATTTACTCAGATGGTGAGGAGAGCTAATGGGTGCTAAAGGTCTGATCTTAAGATAACAGTGGGCAGCATCTTCCTCCTCCAAACTCCCTGGGACAGTCTGCTCAATATTTTACCCCAGAATTCCTGCCACTATCTCTGTTGTACTTCTGGACACTCCAGAGTCTGCTGGTGCAAAACTCTGCACCCATGGGTTCCCATAGGCTTGCCTCACCAGCTCAGTTTCAAGTCTTACTGTGGGAGTTTGATAGGTTATAATTAGTTCATATCCCCACTACCTGGCTGAAAGGGAGGACGGGAAAGATTTACTATTGATGGGAAATGTGGTTGGGGTTTGATATTTTGGCTGTCATTTTCTCCCAAATCATGTAGAATAGTGGTAGTATAATTTCTCACAAAGGAATTAAATTCCTTTGAGTAAAAAATGTGAGAAGTACCGACTTGCGTTCTATGTATCTGTATACAGAGGGAGGATATCATCAAGTATGGGTAGATACAGCATTGCATAGTCAGCAATAAAAGAACCTGCCCTGAAGAACAGCACACCTGCCACTGGCCTGGCTCTTAGATGTCAACCAATACCTAGGAGTTTTCTTCTGCTCCTCAATGAGTTCCAAGACAGAACTGAATCAAGTCTTGTTCCAAGCAGTCTCTTGTACAAAGGTCTGCTTTAGTTCTCTGACGACTGCCAGCTCTGACCAGCTCTCTTTTCCAGTTATTAATGTCGTTGGGCTCTTGAGCTTTGGCTTGGCTGCTTGACATCTCCTTGTCTACAATTTCATTTTTTTTTCACCAAGAGAAGAGCCAGTTAAGAACGCCAGGGTTGCTGGGCAGTTCTTGCTGTTTGGTCTTGTCACTGCAACGTGCTTTTCTTCTTGGACTTCTATGACCATGACAGACACTCTTATTCTCTCTCTCCTATGCTAGAGAAAAACAAAGTGAAAAAGAGCAGACAAAAATAGGTTCTGTTTTCTTGGGGAGAAGAGTATAGATTGGTATATGTGATGTAAGTGCTCCAAACCCAGCATCAACTCATTCTTCTGCTGGAAATCCTTCCTACACCCCACTATCTTCACAGTTAAACTCAAGCTGTCAACTTGCAGCTCGCAGTAGGTAAGCAAGTTCTGAACTCTGCCTTCTTCCTCTGCTTCAAATTCTAGGCTCAAGCTTACCATCTACTTTTACTTTCCCTAAGAGTCCTTTTTATCTTCAGACCTCATAGTCCTGATGATTTGCAAAGCCCAAGTCTTGAAAATAAATGGAAGTCACAACCTGTATTTATAAATTCTTAAAATCTATTTATGAATCTTACATGTAAGAGACAAGATAAAGGAATGGGTCAAAGCAGTTAAGTGATCAGAGAACTAAGAAAGACCTAATATACAAGAGACACAGCTTGGAATGAGGTTTGCTTCACCTCTAAGTTATAATAAAATATGTAAATCTCCACTTTTGATTAAAAAAAAAACAAATGACATTTAAAACTCTTCATGAAGTTAAATTTAGATTTAAAATTCTAGACTCCAGAATTCAGCATCACAGTGTCAGAGCCCAGGAGAGGATTCCTAGCATCTACCTGCCTTCTTTTTCAACCCTTCAAAACATTTCGGATGAGGGTATGCGAGCACCCAACCTCCACACTGAGGTGCCATCCGTACCCCTGGGAATGGCCATTTTTTAACCAGCAAACACTCAAAATTTCATTTTAGTCTTGATAGGATAGGTATGAGAAGGATACCTTCAGGCATTTTATACAGGGTCTAGGGTCACTGGGAACACACTCAAGGGTCCTGGCTTCCAGAGTGTAGTTTGTGGGAAGAGTTGGGATGGACTGGGGAAAGCATGGGCTCTTGATCTTGTAGTATCTATAGCCGTGGAAGGGGCCATGAGGAAAGGAGCTCTGAAGCCGAGGTCTTGCCAGGCTAAGGGTGGTATTGGCATACATTTTCCGCTAGGCACAGGTTGCTCTTCCTCCATTTTGTCCAATTGACTACACCCATTGCTCAAGCTTCGTGGCATGATCTCCTTCTAGGAAGTCTGCCTAATTCTCCCAACATGTTACTTGTTTGTCCCCAATGACTGTAGTCATCATAAATTATTTAACCTCTCTTCAGCTTAGTTTACTTTCAGAACTATTGAGACATTAGAAAAGTTAATGTATGTAGAATTTTAGAACAGTGAGGTATATCAAATACGAAGTATTCTAACTATTATGATTATATACTCACACAGCACCCTTGTCTTATTCAGAGAAATATTCCACATGGTTTTTTTATGTTTCTCTCTCTCTCTCTCTCTCTCTCTCTCTCTCTCTCTCTCTCTCTCTCCTGGTAGGTAATACACTATTGAATACAATGATCTAATTCTATTTAATTTTGTATTCTGGGCACAAAACTCAATGTTTATTACCTATGTTTTCAGTAAATAGATTTGGAATAAGCTACCTGGTGAGACCTGGAATTCACCAATGGGAATGTTTGTGCTGTGCCAGGTGCACACGTCTAAGAAAATGCCTGAACTTTCCACATCCTTCTGACTCCAGGTCCTTAGCAGGGTAGGTGGACTGAAACCCAAAGCAGAAACACATCACAAAGGTGCATGAAGAAGCAATATTCTAATGGGATCTGGAGAATTGGTTATTTCTGCACAAGACACTAACTCTGTCCTGACAAAGATTTCCAACCACAAACATCCCATGATGTAATGTAGTCTATGTCCTCATATGAGCCGGAGGATGTGCTGAATACTCTCCCAGGGGCTTTGTGACCACATGCTTCTCAGCCTTCATCATCTGAGGTGTTTGTGTCAGTGTTTTCCTTAATTGGACCTGCTTATTCTGATTACTTGTCGATAAGCCGAGCTCGGAAAATATGGCCAGGAGAAAGACTAATGATGTTGGTCTGATTACGATTGTGAAACTACTCTGTCAAGTTTTCCCCATCCTTTACTCAAGTGGTTGCTAGGTAATTTCTAATCCAGCTCCATAATTAAAATGAATGGGCCTGACTGCTAGGTTCATCATTCACTTGTTCATTCATTGGAGTTGGTCCTGGAATGTGATTGACTGAAACAAGATGCCTCACAAAGAGTTGCCAAAAAGAAAATGAAGGGAAATAGAAAATCCTCCTTGGTGAACTTTCTCCCTCTTTTAGCTTTGTTCTTAGATATTAAAATAAAGTATATTTTTTAGTGTTTAGAGCACTACAAATAGGTCTGTATTTAAAATTAATTACCCCATGTGGTGGTGCATACCTTTAGTCCCAGCACTTGGGAGGCAGAGGCAGGTGGATCTCTGTGAATTCAAGGCCAGCCTGGTCTACATAGGAACTCCAGGTCAGCTGGGGCTATAGGGAGATCCTGTCTCAAAAAGACCAAAAAAAAAAAAAATTAATTAAAATGGGACTACAGGGAGACCCTGTCTCAAAAAGACAGATCATCCAACAACAATAGCAAATGCTCTTTCTGCCTTCAGTTATAATTGTCCTAAAGTAATCAGTCTTCTTAATAGCAAAGACCCGTACAGTTAGTATATGGGATGTCCCGGACACGAGTGTTTTCTGTTCTCAATCCTCATGAACACCCTATGGTGTAGGAAATAGTATTGTCTTTATTTTACAAATGAGAAAATTGAGGAATAGGAACTTATCGATTGGTTTATTTTATTTTAATTTTTGGTGCTAAGGTGTCGATCTCGGTCCTTATGTATGCTAAGCATGTTTTAATCACTGAGCTACATCCTCATTCCAGGAATTAGGGCTTTAGTTAAAATTGTGTAAATACTGGCAAGGCAAGTATTCAAACTTAGTTTATTTTTATACTTTGGTCATTTCACAGCAATTCTTTGTGAAGTAAAGAAGCATTTTGCAGTCCTTTTAAAACTAGGACTCTTGAGTTCTATTTTAAGAGAATGAAATCTAAGGGAATAATAGCAGCAAAGCTTTCAGTGCTTATTTTTTACTAGATACATATTCCAAGTCTTCATTTTTAGGCAACTTAATCTTGCCATCATCGAATGCAGCACAGATGTGAGGTAAAGCTGATTGTGACAGGGATTCACGAATTTTCACTAATGGAATTACACATTACTCTATTGACCTGATATTTTGGCTCTTTTAGAATTTGGACATGACCTCTGAAAATGAAGCTTTTTCTGAATGAAACGCCATCAAGTGAGGCGGAAGGAAACGCAAGGGAAGGTATCTTCTGTTGCTGGAATCCATGTCAACATGACATAAGGGTCTTGTTTCCATGGCAACGTATTAAGGCATTAACAGTTTGGTTTGTTGCAGACCTGATGTGAAAACAGGATTTTTGACTCTGGATTTGTGTATGTTATTCCTTTTCTTGGATTCCTTGCTTTCTTCTGACTCTGGTTTGATCATGAATCAGTGATAATCAGTCATTTCAGGAGGAAAAAGAATTCAGAATCCAGTGAAACTTTCTAGAATCTGGTACAAAGGGGAACATGTTTCCATGAATTCTCTTGAGCTGTGCAAAGGAAGCATCACAAAGGCTCAGCAGTCTTTTTATATATTTTTTTTTCTGTTTTAGGAGCATCATTTAAGTGGGGGCTAAACAGAAAGGAAGAAAAAGAATGTTACTTCTCCCTCCAGCCTTTGCACCTGTTGTTTTCATAAAAAAGAGGGCGTGGCCTCATCTCAGGGGCCAAAGGACAGGAAAGAATGAAGGGCAGCCTCTGTTCTGAGGACTGTGTTGAGACAGCTCTGAAATGGAGCCAAGTTCCAGTGTTTCTGAAGATCATGGAGTCTGATCCATCCATTCTGCTGCTTTTCTTGAGGAGCACAAGGATTTTAGAAAGGAAAGGCATGTCTAGTACAAAAGAGAAGTTTAGGTATCTCTTTGGGTTGGCTTACCTGTTAACTGAGATGGTAATCATGGATAATATTTATTTAGGTTAATGCGTGCCAGGAACTGTTGTAAATATTGTTTCTCTGTCTACTCACATACACTAGGATGTTCATAATTATTCCACAGTTGCAATATAGTGACATAAAATAAGTTTTCCCAAAGCTTCAAAACTATTATCTTGTAGAGACAGTTTTCAAATCTGCATAGCCTATGACCAGACCTACGTAATTGGCAACCCTCTGAGGTTTTCCAATGTGGTGCTTAAATGTTTCTGAGTCATTGGTTTTGATTCTTATTTACTGGATTTGACAGCATCATTCAGATCTATGTCAAAATTCTTTCACAGCTTTTTGTTTATTTATATGTCTAAACGTGTTCATGTGGGTGTTAAAAGAAGTTAAAATTGCCAGGCATGGTGGTGCATGCCTTTAATCCTGGCACTCAGAGGCAGAGGCAGGGGGGATCTCTGTGAGCTCAAGGCCAGCCTGGTCTATCTAGTGAGTTCCAGGCCAGCTGGGGCTATCGGGAGACCCTGTCTTAGAAAAACAAAAAAAAAAAAAAAAAAAAAAAAGGTAAAATGGCATTGAATGGAACTTTTCATTAGTGACAATTATGAACAATTTGGAAAATTACAAGAACATGTTTAGTATTTGTCTCTTAAGATTTATTATATTTTAGTTGGAAAGGACACTAGCTGGACATTGTTCTTTCATAATTCATGTTTACTCACCGAATTTCCTTTTAATGTCTCTTTAGTGTCTTCATGATAAGACTGCATGGAACTGAGATGCATCTAATTATTTAATGTTGATAGCCTAACTTCTTAGCTCCATTCTAATACAGTATCATTAGGAAAATGAGAATTGGCACTTAGGGTTTTTGGTCTAATGTGAAAAATCCATTATTTATTCCAATTTGGATTTCATTTTAAGATTTCAATTCATGTACAATTTTTGCTTAATTCCTGATTTAATATGTTATCCCATAGCAGAATCAATCTTCATGAACGCTTTACCAGCACAGTCATAATGTTATTAGATAAAATCGTAATAACGTCATAAGAGTCATAATATCATCAGCGTTTACCAGGTCTCCATTTAACATGATGCTGAGTTTAATTACTGCTGTACTTAACAGTTCAGGTGTGATGAAAATTAGAGTGAAATACTTGAATCAGCTTCTGTCTGTGTAGATACGCAGGCATTTAATAAAACTGTTCTGAGAAGCTTTATTTTAATTTTTACTTATTTATTTATTTATTTATTTATTTATTTATTTATTTATTTAGTTAGTTAGTTAGTTAGTTAGTCTTTTTGGGACAGGGTCTCCCTTTAGTCCCAGCTGGCCTGGAGCTCGGTATGTAGACCAGGCTGGCTTTAAACTCACAGAGATCCGCCTGCCTGTGCTTCCCAAGTCCTAGGATTAAAGGTGTGTGCCACCACGCCCGGTGAGAAGTTTTATTTTTAAAGGCCAGTAATAATTTAGCATTTTATTAAGACTGACATTTCTTTTTTTTTTAATTTAATTTTTATTGATGCTTTGTGCATTTCGTACATCATTTTCCAATTCAGATCAGGCATTTTTACCTTTCCCTTCCCCCCCACCCCCACCCCATCCCAGATCATGTATTCTGCCATAACTGTCTTGCATCTTTCTCTGTTTTTTTTTTTTTTTTCCTTTTTTTACTATAAGTGATAATCCATGTATATGAGCGTACTGTCTGCATGTAGGTCTGTGCACCCGTGTCGTGCAATGCCGTGGAGGTCAGAAGAGGGTCTCGGATTCCCCTGGAACTGGAGTTCTCCTGGAATTNGCAGCCCTTACATTCTACCACGCCCCCTCTTCCGCAGGTTGTTCCCTAGGCTTAGAAAAGGGGCACAGGTGGATGAGAGGTAAAACAGTCCACTCTCTCTGGAGCTGTTGACTTGGACTCTGGTCAATTCTGGCTGTTTCCTTTCATGGGCTGACAGTTTGTCCAGGAGTAACCTTTCGATCCTACTAATGAAGCACAAGCAATTAGATATATAGGTATTTAAGCAGCACTAATAGTTATGGTAGGTTACTTTGGCATAGACACATATGTTTGGATGATATGTTAATCCATGAATTACATTTTTCCCCCCTGTTAAATATGACAGGGTCTTAATGTGGCTTATAACATCTCCTAACCTGTTCTAAACACTACAAATCTAGTGCCCAAATGCTGAATGATTGATAGTATTTTTCTACCCTCTAGTGGTCTGATGCAGAACTGAACAGGCCAATACATGGTTCTTCAACACTTGCCTGAAGTCCTGTGATCCGGACTGCAGGAAGCAGACCCAGGGTTGAATCATAAAGGGCAGTGGTAAAGAACGTTTCAGGTGGGTCTCTGGAGCAGGGTAACATGAACATGGGCTAGTGTCTCCGCTCTGATTTTGCAGACAGGGGATTCATGGTGTTTTAGAAGTGTTTCTTCTTTCAATTTCTCACTTCTAGAATATTAGTTTTCAGTATATGAACACAGAAATTCTCTATCATGATTTCTCATCAGTTTTTAATTGGTGTTTGGGGACTGATAATATGCAGTTCTGCACATTATAAGATGCTTAATAGTGACCCTTGCTTTGTGTCTAACAGGTAGATGCTATTGACTCCTTGTACTTCATCTCCAGTTGTGATAAGAAAAATATCTCCAACATTACCAAATATTCCTTTGGCAGAAACACTTCCTCTGACTGAAGACCATTTTGCTCCTCACGGCTCCAATTAGGGTGCAAAAGATGTGACGGAAAACATTTTACTGAATACTTAGCACCCGGAAGGCCTTGTATTACTTAACTTGATTCATGTAATAATCCTCAGAAATAAATCCTCTACTCTCATTACCCCAGACTTACAAGTGAGGAAACTAAAAGGAATTGAGAAACTTGCATGACTTCATGTAGGCCTGTAGCAGAAGCAGCTCCAAGCCAGCGTGGGTTTACTTTGGAATCTGCCTTTGAAAACACTCTAGGTGTCTTACTAGTTTCCCAAGTGGAATGAAAGCCAGAATTACTGATTTGTAATTAAAGCAGTACAAAGATGCTAATTTATGTAGTTTGCTGCATCAATAATAATATGAGAAGGGAAAATATTGTTATTAACATCGTAGAGGAAGGCGATTGCATTCTCTCAGTCAAATTTTGAATGTCTCCTGTCTATACAGATACATATATGAAACAGTCTCTTCCCTCTGAGATCTACACTTAATGAGCAGATGAATCAAGTCCTGTGTAATATTCCATATGCCATGGAGAGAGTGAAGCTCTGTAAGGGGATAAAGAGCATAAGAAAGAGGAAAGTACAGCAGTTTTATGTCTATGATCAAGGAGGGAAGGCCCCCTGATATGATGGCATTTGAGCAATGAAGGCATGGCCGTAACTTAAGCAGAGATGAGGTGGGAATTGTTCCAAGTACAGAGAACAGTGAAGGCCCAAGTAGGAGCCTCTCTGAGATGAGGAAGGAGTCTGTGGAGCCAGGTAAATGGAGGGAACTATAGGATATGGGAACAGGAGGTCAGGCCAGGGAGGAAATGCTGGGCCTCAGATCCTGGAAAGCCTTGGAAAGGATGTCAGCTTTTATTTTGAGTGAGATGAAACTCTACTGGAAAGATAAGTACTGAAATTTGATTTAATCTTTCAAAGAAGTATGGCAATCTTTTCCTTTGTTTTCAGAAACAGTTTATCAAAATGGCTAGGATCATAAGCTCTGGTATCAGGCTGACTTAGTTTGAAGTAATCTCTCTAGGATCTCACTGCCTGGACACATTGAAGTGAATTATTTAATTTATCTGAGCCTCTGTTTTCTGATCTGAAGGAAAGATGTGGCAATATTCTTGCTAATTGAATCTAAGTGGACTTGGACAGGAGATGTACTGTCATTTACCAGTTAGAAGAAAGGAAATGTAGCCTGGCTAATAATGAATGCATCCATCTGTTAACCCAAGTCTGCCAAGTTTGGAAATGTGGGTAACCCATTCCTGGAGATCTGATCGTTTGTCATGCCCTCTCTGTCATGGATCGGCATGTGATAAGCACTCGTGCTACATACGTCTCAGTAATGAAATGAAGCACAAATTCATCTATTTACTCATAGCTTCGTTCCTTAGGGTCTCATAAAGCATTTGGTCTTTATAGTGTGTATTTGCTTTATTATGTCAAAATTTTACCCCTTTACTTATGTTATACTTATAAATAACATTAAATGCTGATTACTAGTGTAAAATATCCAGCACTTGCAACACAAATAATGTTTATAGGCTAACTTATGGGAATGTACATATTTACAAACAATGATAGAATTATATCATGTCTGCCCTTTCACCTGTAGGGATTGTAAGATGATATTAATCCTGAGTTAAAAGGGCCTGTGCGTGTGTGTGTGTGTGTGTGTGTGTGTGTGTGTGTGTGTGTGTATGTGTGTGTGTATGCCTTCTAGGAGTAAGAGAATGTGTACTAGTGTTTGCACTGTAAAATACTGTAGAATACTACGTACATAGGCAATTTCCTAGCACACGCTAAGCCTTCAGTAACTATTATTATCTTTCCCATCTCTATGTAGATTTTATTTACATGACCCCCTCTTTTTCCCATGGATTTCTTAAATTTATTTCCCTACATTGGTGTTTTTTTCCCCTAGTTCTAAGCTTCTAATTCTAATTACTCAGGTGGTTTACTCTTCCATATTTTCTACTCTCAAAAGAAAATAAAATCACAAAACTCTAAGTCTCCAGACATTTCCTTTCCCCAAGTCATTAATAGATAGCTCATCATAAGAATACAAAAACACTTTCTAAGGTCTCTAGGGACCCTTCATATGTAATAATAGATTTTCTGATTTCTTAGCCTCTACATAATTTTTTCATTGAGAAAGTAGATTTTCCTTGCATTTTTTTTTTTTTGTGTGTGTGTGTGTGTGTTGTTGTTGTTCTGGTCATGATTTGAAGAACTGTGGCAACATGATGATTTCTTCTCTATTCCTGTTATTTGTCAGTCCGTTTAAAAAATGTTGGTTGTTTCATTCTTTTCAGAAGTCTTGGCTGAGTGATAAGCTGTCCCTCAAGGGCAGCATTCTGATTTGTCACTGCGGTTGCAACGCCATCTGAGATCATGTAGGAAGAGGCTGAAAGTGGCTACACTGCCGGTTGTTAATGACCCCAGACCCATTTATATCCTTCTGGACTGATGTGCTTCTTGACCACCTGCCTTATCAAACTGAAACAAGAACAAAAGCAGATGGCATGGGGAGCCAGCAGGTCAGGGGAAGGTCTGTGAGGAGAGGCCTTTCGGAGTCAGCCTGTTCTTTGATCTCATATTTGTACACTGGAGAATGACTTGGGTGTTCAGCTGCACCAAACCCTCCATCCAGTCAAAGATGCTGTCAGTTTCTATCAGCCCCAGGTGGTGAACAATGTCTTTAATCTTAAATTGAAATTGCTGCAAGGTCTCAGAGCAGGTGGTCTTTCTGGGAATAGAGGTTGTGCAAATGTTGGAAAGCCAGGAAAGAATTATTTGTGAGGGAGGGTGGGCAGCCTGAAAAGCCTTTGTACTGCGGATGACCCCATTTACTTCATCTGAGCATACTCCAATAAAGATAATATTGGGTTTCTTTAAAACTATTGCTTGTAATTTGAAGTAATCTCTCTAAAGTACTCTTTCTTGATCATTAAAAGTGTTCTAAGCAGCTTAATTGACTTATTACCTGCAACAAGCTTGGAATTTGTAGAAAGATGGCCAGCTATTTGCCTCGGAGGTCACATAGACCCTACCTGATTTTTTTTCTAATGTTTTGAAATAATCTACCGTGTCGACTTTCCAGTTCTTTTGATTGTTGGCTCCCAGATGAGTTGCTCTATTGGAAGTATTTTGACCTGCATGTTACTATTTCTTTGATTTCAAATCATTCGTTGTGATCTTTGTCTGTGTATTAGTCATATGCAGTAAGGGTCTGTCTGCAGATGAGAAATGCACAGTCTAGACAGGAAGTGGGAACTAGCAGAAGGAAACAACAGGCAGGACTTCATAGATTTAACCTCTGTGGACAGCCAACCACTGTAGGTCTTGGTATTGAAAAAAGATAAGCTGAAGTGCCTAAGTAAATATTGAAATCACATAAAAGCAAGTGATTTAAAGCCAAATAATCTTCATTGGTAAAAATCTTCTATGAGCAAAAATGTCCCCCTAGAAAGAAAGATAGATGAGAGTAAATTAGTTTCTGAGAGACTTTATCACATATAATTAGCATTATTTTTTGAGACAAGTGTTTTCCTGTGAAGCCAAAGTTGACTTCAAATTTGTGACCCTCCTGCCTCAGTCTCCTGAATGCTAGAATTTCAGGCACGGTTCACCATGTTTGGCTATCAAATACAGTTAGAACTAGGTTTGAAAGGGTTTCAAGTTTCCTTGAGAATTTATCCTAATCACTTGTCTGATGCTATAATCCCTTGTTTTAAAAACAGCTTTAAAGCCTTTTCATTTGAGGAAATTGTTCTGGAAAATATTCCATTGATAGAAAGTTTGAGAAGATCTGATGTTTGGGCAATCTAAAACTACAAAATATTTACCACTACTATTTGTTTTTCTAGTTACCGAGGTAATGGTGTTGGACATGTGGAGAATTGCATCATCAGCTTTGATTCTTCACCTAGTTCTTGTTCCATATACTTTGCTGGGTGGCTTTGAAATTTATTTTATTGAAGAAGCGGGGGCTGGAGAGATGGCCTAGAGGTTAAGAGCGTCGACTGCTCTTGCAGAGGACCCAGGTGAGATCCCCAGCATCCACATGGCAGCTGAGAACCATCTTTAACTCCAGTTCCAGGGGAATCTGACACCCTCTTCCGACCTCCGTGGCATTGCACAACACACGGGTGCACAAACCTACATGCAAACAGTACATTCATACACATAAAAAATAAATAAAAATTAAAAAAAAGAAGCAGAGGGAGAAGTTGAATGAACAAATGGTTTCAGTTTAGCCAGGAATTTCCTGGGTTTGTCATAGAAAAGTTTTGCGTTTTGGGAGGATAGTTAGCCTCTCTTAGTGAAACATAGTTTTTTTTTTAAACCCTTTTTCTTTGACCCTGGCCGTGTGACATATTTGGCCAATAGAAGGCGACAGAAACTTTATTGTGCCAGTTCTGAGCCTTGCCATTAATAGACTTGCATATTCGCAGTGTCTGTGTTTCTGCCATCACCATAAGAAGAATATGCTAATGCAATCCAACTGGTGTGTGAGGATGTGGAGCTGAGCTGGACTCAGTGTAGCTCAGTTAACCTCAGCTTTGGTCAGCTGCCTCCCGACAAAGCTACAGTTAATTAGACAAGGAATCAAGGTTAGCAAGTTATTTCCAACACTTTGAAGTTTTAAAAAGTTAAAATAAATACAAGCTCACAGGAAATACAAATCTTGTGAAAGACTCAAGAAAGTCAGAAGTGTAAATAGGAAACAGTAAAATACCATTCCATTTCCTTCCTGCATCCCCATCCTCACAGTACATCCTCAGATGTAATAAAGAGTAACCTTTTGGTGTGACTGCTTCCAGTTGATTCTCTATGCATTTTATAAACATATTTCCTCATTTTAAAATTTTACGTAAGTAGAAATTACATATCATTTGCAGGATTCTTCTCCCTGGGTAGCTCAGATGTCTCTCTTGCCATCCATATGGAGGCCTGTTATGATCAGCTACATGTCACTTCATAATGTAGAAGTATCATGATTTGAGCATTTCAACTGCTTCTGATTTTTCTTACTCCAAATTCTAATTCTACGAACTTTCTTTTCACATAAGTTGATGCATATATGAATAAGTCTATGGAAAATAATTCTAGAAATAATTCACTTCACAGCCAATTACATCTCAGCATTAAATGTTTTTTGTATAATAAAATACCATGTACAAAAAATGCACCATAAGCTAGCGTTCATCAGATACTGGGCTGCAGCAGTGTGATACCACATTATGGTGTTGCCTGAATAACCGCAGCCTGAGTTTTAGCATCCATCTCAACCAAGAGTGTTACTCAGACTGCTCCAAAAATCTGTTGCTTCTGATTTCTTCCAGAAGTATGCTCTTGGACAAAGGCCTTCCTCTCTCTTTATTGAAACAGTATTTCTATCATGAAATAGGGAACGAAAAAAGTGGAAGGACTTGTATTATTAGGGAATTTTCTATATTAAGGAATTGGCCCTTTCTGACACCTACTGACGTGGACAGCATGAACAAGCACAAACAGATGTTTTCAATTTAATCCCACCTGTTTCTTGCAACATGAATGGGATAATTTTCATTGGTTCAATGAACATCCACTACTTTAAGAACTTGTTTGATATCTACAACACACACACACAGACACCACACACACACACACACACACACACACACACACACACACACTATCCGGGCTCAAGGGGAAAGAAAGGTCATAAGGGATTAAAGCTATATGTTTTGGTTACAAGAGGACTCCAAGGCTTAGTAAACTTTTTTTGGGGTTTTTTTTTTTTTTCAATATAAACAAGCTGTGATAATGTTAAAAATTTTCACACAAAATGTAACTTAAATTTTGGCTACAAGGTTAAGCAAAATTCATCTGTTCAATAGTCATCCCCACACTCCCTTTTCTGGACTTCTTTTCCATTTGGAAGACACTTAAATAGTATTCATGGAAGACTATGAAGTATACTAGCTTATCCTCAGATGGAGTGGGATGTGCTGCTATCAGCTGTTGGGCTTGATCTTCCCCTGCACACAGTATAGATACTTCATTGTCACCCCCACCAAGAATTTGCTTCTTAAGCAAAAAGTCAGTTATTTTCTTCAATGGAAGTGTTTGTTCAGACAGAGGGTGAAATCATGCTATGTCTGTCACTGGATGTAAGTTTCAAGTGGTCTTAGTCACTGCTTCCACTTAGACCCACTAACAAAAAGTTTCATCTTGAGCAGAGTCTCAAAGTCTGCTACAGAAACCCAGAAGAGAAAAGAAAATGATGGGAGGGATGCAGTTAACATGCCTGCTGAGGGTCAGGAATTCCTTTTCCATTCAGAGTTAGTAGGAATCCTTCATTTGCCAGAGGTGGTGCTAGTGCTAGAGAGACAAATAAGAAGCAGTCCTTGTCCCTAAGTGGCCTAGTCCAGTGGGGGACATACCAGGGACACTGAAAATAACTATGAAAGGACAAAGTACCATAAAGCACATGGAAAGAGTGTAATCATTCCCTGACAGATTATGGGTAAATGTCCACAGATGAGTGGCTCATAAGCTGAGCTGGAGTGAAAGACCTTGAACTCTTACCTTACGAAGACTATTAGATATGACTTTCATGTTTCATGACACCAAATGTGAACTTTATAAGTATACATCTCAATGAATATTTTTAAATTTAGCATGTTGATGTAGCTATAACCCAGATAGAAAATACAACATTGTCAGCACCTGGGAGGCAATACTCCCAAATTATTAAGTATTCTAACTTTATTAACTATTCTAACTTTTGTCCTTGTGGTTTTGAATTTCATATAAATGGAACTATGCAGTATATTCTCTTTTATATCTTAGTTCGTTGGCTTAGTACTAGATTTGCTAACTTTATCCTCTGTCACATGTGGCAGCAGTTCACTGATTTTCACTGTGGTTAGTATTCCATTTATATACCTGTACTATAATTTTGTCATGTACTTTAATGTCAAAGAAAATTGGTTCATTTCTAATTCGGAGCTATTATGAATTGTGGCCCTACTCTAAGTATAACATGTGGGTGTGTGTATGTGCATATATTACGCATACATAAACAAGTATTATTTTTTATTGATTTATGTGATTAATGAAACTTCTGAGTTATAATGCATGTTGATTTCCAGTTTTTGTAGAGGTTGCTGAAATAAATTCAGAGTGTCAGTGGCATCACGTGTGTCCACAATGCTTTTCTCACCTTAAGCCTGTTATTCTGTCATGCTTTTGGTTGTCTCATTTTACAAAAAATGCCTGGTATGCTTTTACCATGGCCGTGCCCGTGGCCGCCC
Source organism: Rhizomys pruinosus (assembly GCA_009823505.1). NCBI lineage: Eukaryota > Metazoa > Chordata > Mammalia > Rodentia > Spalacidae > Rhizomys > Rhizomys pruinosus. The sequence continues at coordinate 762,989 of VZQC01008045.1, forward strand.
CTCACTTAAGATTTAGACATGTCTGCTCTTTGAAGCTGGGCCTGGGGGAGAGGCCCGTTTAGCAGGTCATTTTGTAATTCTGAGCATCTGCTCAGAGTTGCAGGGAAGGAGGGCGTGGTGGTACAATGCCACATTACAGTGATGCCTGAACAAAGGCAACCTGACTCTTAGCATCTATTAAAACCAGGTGTGGGGAATGATCTCTTCTGAGAACCTGTCCTTCAGCTCTCTCCCAGAACTGTGTTCTTGGAACTATCCTCTTGAACAAAAGCCTTGTTCTTTCTTTATTGAACCAGTATCTCCAGCATGAAATGGGAAAAGAAACTGGACCCTTATTTTATCAGAGGATTTTCCCTTTCTGATGCCAACTAACCCTGAACAGCACAGACGACCACAAACAGATGGTATCAATCTAATCCTACCTGTTGTTTATAATCATTGCTTCCAACAAATATTTGTTGCTTGCCATGCTGGATATTTTTACAACGTATATAAATGTATATATTATCCTGGGTCAAGGACAAGGAAGGGTCATGAGGGATTAAAGCTACATTTTTAGGTTAAAAGAGAGGCCCAAAGCCTAGCAAGCTTGTTTATGTTATGAACAAACTGACATAGTTTCATCTAACAATGATTTCAAAACATAAGATTAACTTTTGCAAGATTGGGTAAAACTCATTCCCAGCGGAGGGGAAATAGGTTTTGAGGGGATCTGTTATTCCCTTTGGCTTTGGCTTCCTCAGTGCCTTATTCCATGGCATGACATGACCAGGGCCAGGATGGATCCTTATCAGCTGTGCCTGAGGGTAACATCGTACTTACTTTCACTGGAGAAGAGTTGAGTCCAAATTGTCCACTCCTTCACTAAATAGTGACATTGTTAGCCATCCTTATTTTAATCACTCTACTAGGTATAAAGGGATATCTCAATGTATGTTGAATTGACCAATGAAATTGAATAATTTACTGTTTATCCTTTAGATATGGTGTCTTAGAACTATCTGTTTCATACCATTTTCTATTATCTTCATTGTACAATGGGGAATGTGAAGCACAGAGAAGATAGGTTACAATGCTATAAGGAGGACTTAGAAACATCTTGGTTTAAACTTAGGCTATTTGACTTTATAATCCACTCACGTTTTCAGACAAAAAGAAAACAACAAAACCCTAAGTTGAAGTCTCTCTGTAGGCCATTACCAGCCCAGTATATCCTCACTCTGTTAATTCAGTGTTCATTATTTATATTTCATGTTTTACCCCCCTGTTGTATTTGGAAATGAACTGGGCCCCTGTCTGATTCACTTATTTTGAAAACAAGGAATTCTTAAAGTTTTTATTAAGAAATTTCTGCCTCTGGGGTTCCCACAAACCTCTTACTTCGTTAGGGTCTGGTAAGGCATTCCAGGCAAGCATAGAGAATGGTTGACATTTAGGTTTTACTTCAGATATAAACTCTCTAGATGATTCATGGGGTTTCTTACTGTGAAATCACCGTTCTCAGAAGCTTCCTTTTCTAGGAATCTGATATGTGCTCAGATTTTCTATTTTAAAAAAAATTCTTCCTGCACCACTTCCGTTCTTCACATCTAGTGGATCCCTGTCAGCAGTGACAGGAGCTCACTTCCGTGCAAGGGCTGGCTGGCTCCCTGGACACCTGTTGTGCTTGTGGTGAACATGAGATGTCAGACATGTGATGCCTTCCCCACAGGCCACCAGCTGGAAGGCTCAGCTGTGTCCCCAACACAGGCCCTTCTTGGTTTTCTCCAGAGCCTGGGTTTCCCTCTCATACTGCTTTTCATCTTTTGCATCATTCACATTGTGTGAAGCTTTGGCTCTGGGGCCCAGGAACAACAACTTTATTCCGTAACCATTTGTTGTCAGTTCATTCAACACACGCCTGCTAAATGTCCACTGTCTCCCTGGCATTTTGCTATGTGCTGGGAATTTAAGGATGAGCAAAGGATGCATCGTGCCTTCAGAATATCACGCTTAGTTAAGATATGATAATTGCGCGTATTTGTTCTTTTTAATGATCACTGATAGAGACCAAATTCATGCTGATTAAACATTAATTGCATAATAGAAAAATTCAGGGACAGTAATGCATATCAGCCAGGGTCCAATTAGAGGAGAATTCAAACACACACACACACACACACACACACACACACGTGCACATATAGACAGATAGACAGACACACACAGAGGGATTCAGAGATTTATTATAGGAATTTGACCTATGCAGTTCTGAAAGATGATTAGCTGGGCTCTATAAAGCTGTTGCCTTGGTTTCTGCTGCTGGAACGTGAAGAGATTAGAACTCGCTGTTGGGTAGGGAAGCTAGATGCAAAGTGGGAAAGAGGGAGTGAGAAGAGACTGGTAGTCCTGACCGTGACTGGGACCCATTAGGATGTATTGGAGTCCTGGCCAGTCCCTGGTCACCTACTGACTTCTTCCTGTAAAAGAGAAGCAAGCATCTTTTGTCATCAAACAGACACCTCCTCCAGAAGTTGGTGAAACTGTATGAGATTCTTAATGAAAATAAAGTAAATGCTAGCCTGGGCCTCACAAAGATGGGTGGGTAGGGGATGTACAAGAAACACATATTACATCAGTACCTCATGCCCCTCCCTGCCTCTTTCAAAAGAGGCACAGAAACAACATGGGTGTTCATTTCTACCTTCTGAATCTCATGCAAAATGTCAATAATATTCTACTCTAATCAGAAATATATAGGGAAAGGAATTCCAGGACACAATGCAGCTTACCATGCACATAACACAGCCAGCCTGTAATGGTATATGGGACAGCTGGCTGCGAGGGCCCCATTGTTCTCAGAACCCTGCCAACTGTGGGTTCTCACTGCTTTCTCAAAGAGCTTTGTCCTTCAGCTCAGTAAATTCAGGGGGAAGAGAGTATCCCCTTCTCAGTAGTTTTAGCAAGTCCTAGACTGACGTCATCCCTGATTCACCCAGCGGAACTCAGCTGTTTCGGTGATCAGTCTTGGGTGATTTATCTTCTCCTGAAGTCAAAGGATGGGTATAATCCCATTCTAACCCTGCACTTCAGGAATATATGAGAGGTAGTTTCTTTTTTATTTTTTTTATTTTCTATTTATTATTTTTATGTGTATGAGTGTACTGTCTGCTTGTAGGTTGGTGCACCTATGTCATGCAATGCTGTGGAGGTCAGAAGAGGGAGTCAGATTCCCCTGGAACTGGAGTTAAAGACAGTTCTTAGCCGCCATGTGGCGTGCTGGAATCAAACCCAGGTCCTCTGCAAAAGCTAAGCCATCTCTCCAGCCCCAAGAGGTAGTTTCTAAGGTAAAATCAAGATATTGGTATTGAAAAAAAAATCAAACAAAGCTAAAAATAAAAGTCTGATAATAATGACAGGAAGCTTGGGGCAAGGTGTTGCTGTCAAACATAATTATGTGAAATATGAAAGCAGCTGGCTGTAGAGTGTGCTTGCAAAGCTGGAATCTAGAGACCTTCTGTGTCTGCTTCTATGGTCTTGGACAAGTTGGTATTAACCTGCTCTGTGGTCTTGGGCAAGTTGCTTAATCTAGCTAAATGACCTCATTTGACAAGAGAAAAAGTTAGTCCAAATGCTTTCATTCATTCAACAGAAAACAATCATGTTTAACACATGCCCTACCCTAGGATGAGCAAGAAGCCCTCAAGTGACAATGTATAATAAGAGCTGTAGAAGAGGCAGACCAGTATATTTACATGTGCAATGGGTACTTCACAGGGAGAAGGGAGAGAGACTTTTTGTATCAAAGTGGGATTTTTAAAGAATGGCAGAAAAAAATTCCACATCTTTTTCAGTAGTATTTTCTAGGGAGATCAATTTAGACATTTATTTTATTGGTAAGGGCAGCAGATGCAGATGTAGAGATGTGAAGGAGCATGCCATACTTTAGGCAAGCAACAGGAGCATAGGAGCAGAAGAGACTCATGAATGATATTTAAGGACTAGGTGTCAATGGGAAACCAAGACGAAAACTCACAGGAGGTGAGCTGAGAAGCCTTTGTCAGTGTCCGGTAGCAGAAATTGCATCTTTGGAGGTGAGCTGAGAAGCCCTTGTTAGGGTCCTGTAGCCAAAATTGCATCTTTGGACTTACGTGGTCAAAAGCTGAAGGATGATGTTAGTTCAGCGGACAACTTGTTAGGATGTAGTGCTTTGCTGATTTTGAGGTGAGATGCGGGAAGAACAAATGCCAGATTCTGGACTCATAGCCAGGATGAAGAGGAGGGGCTGCTACCTACAGGAAAGGAAAGCCTAGAGGAAGAGTGGCTTGGATGGAGGCAGAGAGGGAGGGATGACTCAGTATGCTGAACTAAAACAGTATTGAGGAGAGCTGGTGGGAAGCCCAGGAAGGCCGCAGCTTCCATCTAACATGGAGTCCTTCATTTCACAGTTGGGATCATTTTACAGCTTTGCCTATGAGCTTTTTTTTCTATTACTTTTTAATTTTTTTTCATTTTTTAACAATAAGCAATAATTTATGAGTACAAGTATCCTTCATGTAAAACCAATTTGCAAGTGCCCAAACCCACACAGCCCAAGGGTCCCACCATCCAGTTGGGGGGCTTGTATGTCCAACCAAGTTGATCAAATAAGTGTCCAGTCTATATTGCTATAGTTTCACCATTCACCCCAATTGCAGCCCTTACATTCTACCACACCCCCTCTTCCACAGGCTTAGAAAAGGGGCATGGGTGGACAAGAAGCAAAGCAGTCTACTTTCTCTGGAGCTGTTGTTTTGGATTCTGGTCAATTCTGGATGTTTCCTTTCATGGGCTGACAGTTTGTCCAGGAATAACCTTTCAATCCTACTAATGAAGCACAGGCAATTAGATATATATTTAAACAGTACTAATTGTTATGGTGGTTACTTTGGTATAGGCACAGATATTTGAGTAGTATGTTAATCCATGAATTACATTTTTTTCTATAAAATATGACAGGGTCTTACTGTGGCTTTTAACATCTCCTAATCGCTAGAGGGTGTAAACTTGTAGCATCAGCCATGGGTTATTCCTCCAAGGAGAGAGCTAATAGCCAATTAGATTTGGGATATACAGGCATATGCCTGCCTCTGCTGCACAGTATTTCCAGGCAGGTGAGGTGTAGCTGGTGCTGACAGAGGAGTCTTGCTTGACTAAAAGAGACCTATATTTGCTTTATTGGTTTAGTGGCCTTTGGTAACACTCTCTGGTGTTGGAGACCAACTGTACACTTGCAAGTGTGGTCTCAATACATCTTTCCCATGCTTACGTCAGGTCTTCGACAGCAGGGCCTTATCGCCTCTCTTCTTGCAGGTATCCCAGTTTACAGGCAAGAAGCCTTTACCTTTGGAGGGGGGGCTTGGATCCCCTGGCCAACATCTCCTTGGTAGAATAATCCATTGCTGATATCAGAGCTCTCCTGTATTAATATATTTTACTTAAGTGCACAGCTTAAGGAGACTTTAGTATTATATTTGGTTCTGAATAGAGAATAATCCTTTTCACAGTTCCTATGTCTATTAGTCAGTTAAAGAAGGCAGTTTTACCAGTTTTATAAGAGATTACCTCTATAACAGTTGGCTCCAATTTACAGTTAGAGAATGACCTCATCATCATCAT
>VZQC01008045.1:774501-845966 GCA_009823505.1 Rhizomys pruinosus
TACAGGGCGAGAGGTAGGGGTTTAATTTCATTCTTCTACAAGTGGTGATCCAGTTTTGCCAACACCACTTGCTGAAGATGCTGTCTTTTCTCCATTGTGGTTTCTTGGCCCCCTTGTCAAATATAAGATGGCTGAAATTGTATGTGCTCAGATTTGGATCTTCAGTTTTGTTCCATTGGTCAACAGGTCTGTTTTTGTGCCAGTACCAGGCTGTTTTTATGACTATAGCCCTGTGTATACTTTGAAGTCTGGTATAGAGATCCCCCCTGTGTAGCTCTTTTCACTCAGGGTTGTTTTAGCTATTTAGGGTCTTTTGTTTTTCCAAATGAATTTAAGAACGTTTGTTTCCAAGCCTGTGAAGAAACTCTTGTGATTGTAAGTCTTTTATAGAATTCTGCCATGAAACCATCTGGGCCCGGGCATTTTTTGGTTGGCAGGCTACTTATTGCATCTTCAATTTCTTCCTGTATTATTGGTCTATTTAAGCTGTCACTCTCTTCTTGGTTGAGCTTTGGTGATTCCCAGGAGTTCAGGTATTCATCCATTTCTTCTAGGTTTTCAAACTTGGTAGAGTATAAGTTTTTGAAGTATTCCCATATAATTGTCTGGATCTTTTCATTGTCTGTTGTGATATTTCCCCTTTCATTACGGATTCTATTGATTTGGAGTTGTTCCTTCTTTCTTTTGGTTAACTGGGCTAGAGGCCTGTCTATCTTGTTTATTCTCTCAAAGAACCAACTTTTGGATTCATTGATTTTTTTGTATGGTTTTCTTTGTTTCTATTTCATTGACCTCCACTCTGATTTTTGTTATTTCTTCTTGTATGCTTTGTTTAGGGTTCATTTGTTGTCTCTAAAGTATTTTTAGCTTCAGTGTTAGATCATTCACTTGTGTTCTTTCTTTTTTTTTTTTTAATGTAGGCACTTAGAGCTATAAGCTTCCCTCTTAGGACTGCTTTTAAAGTGTCCTATAGGTTTTGCTGTGTTGTTTTATCATTGTTATTCAGTTCCAGGAATGTTTTTATTTCTTTCTTTATTTCTTCCTTGACCCATTCATTATTTAGGAGAGTGTTGTTTAGTCTCCATGTGTTCTTATAGGTTGTAGGGTTTATCTTGGTGTTGATGTTGTGTTTTATTGCACTGTGGTCTGATAGAATGAATGAGATTATTTCAATCTTTTTGTATTTGTTGAGGTTTTTCCTGTGTCCCAGTATATGGTCTATTTTGGAGAATGTTCCCTGATGTGCTGAGTAGAAAATGTATTCTCTGGTGTTTGGGTGAAATATTCAATAGATGTCTGTGAGGTCCATTTGGTGTATTGTATCATTTAGTTCAGATGTCTGTTTATCCTTTGTCCTGTTGATCTGTCTAAAGTGGGGTATTGAAGTCCTCTACTATTAGTGTGCTGGGGTTAATCTGTGCCTTGGGATCCTGAAGAATTGTCTTTATAAAGTTTGGTGCACTGGCATTTGGTGCATATACATTCATGATTGTAAGATCTTCATCATTAATTGTTCCTTTAATAAAGATGTAATGGCCCTCTTTGTCTCTTTTGATTTGCTTTGAGGTCTATTTTGTCTGATATTAGAATAGCAACACCTCCTTTCTTTCTGGTATCATTTGCTTGGAATATTTTCTTCCATCCCTTCACCTTAAGTTGGTGCCTATCCTTGAAAGTGAGATGGGTTTCTTGTAGACAGCATATAGATGGGTTTTGTTTCCTAATCCATTCTCCCAGTCTATGCCTTTTGACTGGGGAGTTTAGCCCATTAATATTTAAGGTTATAATTGAAAGATGGATGTTGCTTCCTTTCACCTTATTATCCATTTGGACTTCTAGCCTCTGATTCTATTCCTACGATTATGTTTTTATTAGTTTTTTCCCTAGGTGCTTGATGATTGTTGCTCCTCTCTTCTGCCCTTTGAATTCCTTCAAGTATTTTATGAAGAGTTGGTTTTCCGGACATGTATTCTATCATCTTGTTTATGTCATGGAAGATTTTTCTCTCTCCTTCAACTATAATCGACATTTTTGCTGGGTAAAATATTCTGGGTTGGCATCCATAGTCCTTTAACACTGGTAATGCTTTGCTCCATGTTCTTCTTGCTTTCATGGTTTGCACCGAGAATTCAGTTGTAATTCTGATGGTTTTGCCTTTGTATGTGACTTGTTTTTCTTTTGTAGCCTTCAGAATTTTGTCTTTGTTTTGGGCGTCTAGCATTTTAACTATGTTATGGCATGGGGAGTTTCTTTTTCTGATCTTGTCTATTTGGAGTCCTATGTGCTTCTTGTATTTGTACGGGTTTGTCTATTTTTAGTTTGGGGAAATTTTCATCTATTATTTTATTGAAGATATGATTAATACTATTCTATTGAGATTCTTCTCCTTCCTCTATTCCTATGATGTGGAGGTTTGATCTTTTCATAGTGTCCCATATTTCCTGGTTGTTCCACTTTTGTGTATTTTAAAAATTTTCATATTCTTTATTTGAGATTTTTAGTTGCTCTGTGTTATCCTCCAGATCTGATATTCTTTGTTCTGCTTCCTCCATTCTACTTCTGAGGCTTTTTCCTTTCCTTTCTTCTTGACTGGATGAGCATTCTATTTCCTTTTTCATTTTATCCTGTGTTTTTGTTAGTATTTCCATTTCCTTTTTGAGCTTCTCCATCTCTTCTTGGTACTCCTTACTTCGTTGGTTGGCTTCCTTTTTCAGTGTTTCTACTTCCTTTCGGAGTTTGTTTTTTTTCTCCCTCTAGTTCTTTCTGGAGTTTGTCATTCTGTTCCTTTAGTTCTTTCCGAAGTTTGTCATTGTATCCCTCTAGGTCCTTTTTGAGTTTTTCATTCTCTCTCCTTAGTTCTCTGGGTTCTTCTTTGTTTTCTTTAATTTCTCTGCATAGGTCTGCAATTATTCCTCTAAGATCTGTTTCTTGGGTCACCTCTGGGGGATCCCATTTTAGCTATCCCCTACCGGGATGGGAGACCTTGGTGCAGTGTTATCCTGCACCTTTCCCATGTTATCGCTTCGCCATGTCCCAGGCATGGGGGTTTACTTTTTTTTTTTTTTCCCCCCGTATTCAGATGCCAATCACAGATGTCTTTTCACTATGTTGAAGGCTTGTTTTGCTTGCTTCCTTCCAACACTTTTTTTCCCCCTCCTTGTTTATGGAGTGTTGACTTGTCTAGGTTTCAGGCTTTCAATTTTGTTTATATATTGGATATTGGAAGTCTAAGCCACTCTTCCCTTCCTGTTCTGAGGGTTCTCCAAAAAAAAAAAAAAATCCACTTGGATACTCTCTCCTCAATTCCAGTTGGCCGGGGTGGGGTGGTGGTGGTAAATATTACTTACTTAACTCGTGCCCCAGTACCTGTCTGGAGCGAGGTCCAGGCTTCTGTGCTTCAGGTGGTCTTAGCAAGACCCCAACCTGAGCCCCCTGCACACAGACTCACAATGGTGCTGGGTGCCGGCTGCAAGGACAACATGCAGCTCCGCCCAGACATCCACACCCTACCAGGTTTTCCAGTTTGGACCCAAGCAGGCAGGTTCACAGCTCCCCTGCTACAAACCGGCAAATCAATTATCCTGCAGCCCAAGAAACAATCTACTGTAAATTCTACCTGTCTGGAGAGAGGTCTGGGCTCCTGTGCTTCAGGTGGTCTTAGCAAGACCCCAGCCTGAGCCCCCTGCACACAGACTCACAATGGCGCCTGGTGCCAGCTGCAAGGGCAAAGGTCAGCCTATGAGCTTTTCTGTGTGCTTGTTGGGACGTGAAGCTGCAAAGGCTTGAAAAGTGATGAGTAGACAAGATCAGCGTATCCGTCTTAATATTCCGCTCCCTGTGTTTCGTGAGAGTGGAGCTGCACTTCATGATTCCAACACCAATGGCACTAAAAATAACCTGTTTTCCTAAGGATTTTATCAGAGAAAGCTTATGTTACTGTAAGAAAGGAATCTTTTCTTTTATTACTCATTTAAATTTTGTACGTATCTAATACCTTTTATCTGTATGAGTATTTTGCCTGCATGTATAATGATCAGAAAAACTCCATTTTGAACATAGAAACCTTTGCTCTTCACTCAAGGCTGCACAGCAAATCCCAGGTAGCCCAGCTGCCTACCCTTTCCTTGCTTCTGACCTGCTTTGCAGCCAACCAATAATAAATGAAACATAGACATGATTAACTGCTGGCTTTGACTTCTGTAACTTGCTTATCCTGTTTAAAGTCACCCTGACATTTTCTAAGTAGACCAGAAGTACAAGGCAGCTATGTTTTTTTTTTAATTGTGATTTTCCCCTTTAAAAGGACCCCCTCCCCCAACACACACACACACACACACACACACACACACACACACACACTTGCTGCTTCAGCTTTCAATAATAAATGAAACTGCATGCCCAGCAACTGCTGTTCAATAAATTTGGCTAATTAATCTTTGACTTGGCTTTGGTGGTCTTTTCCTGGTGTTTTAGATCTCTTTAAAATATATGCATGTGCCATGTGAGGGCATCAAATCCCCAGGAACTGGAGCCCTGGATGATCCTTAGCCCCATGTGAGTGTTGGGAAATGAATACCAGCCTTCTGAAGAACAGCCAGTGCTTTTAACCACTGAGCTATCTCTCCAGACACAAGAAGGAATCTTTTGAATTGTTCTTCACAAAATGATTTATCTGGGTCTTATTATTATTTTCAATTTTTAGTATTCATTTGCTTATTTTTATTTCTCTATAATGTGATATATAAAGTATGTGATAATTTATAACCAGTGGAGAAAACAAGAAAATCTATCTGAGATAATACACATTACATATATATTTTGTGCAAAGTAAAATGTATATTATAACTATATGGGTACTTAGTTACTTAAGCCCAAATGTATCAGTTAGCAGAATTACAGGGATAAATAGGCAAGTCAATAAATGAATTAAAAATTTTGTAATAGTGTTTCATAACTTATAGACAATCTGAAAGTAAGCAGATAGTCACATAACAAAGAAGTGAAGTTTAATTTCACGCTATTACAAACATACAGAATTATTTACCCACCAGGTTGAAAACATGAATCCTCTGGAATGAATACATTATGCATCAAAAAAACCCTAGAGCACTCAAACCATAAAAATACATTTTGAAAAATCAGCATTACATAAGGTAAAGAATATTTTTTCTTTAAATTTATTTTATATAAACACAAAAGATAACCCTAAATAACCAGAACTTCACAACAAAACACAAAGTATAACCCCATTCTCATCAACTAGTCACTCTTTAAAAAATTATTTTTAGTTATAACTATTAGTTACTAAAGAAGGTAGGTTTGAGCTGAGGCATGGTGGTTCTTTTCAGAAGTGTAATCACTATTGTCATTTTTAATTAGTGCAATGGATTTTCTCTGCATTTCAGGGGCTCCATGTTCAATTTGGAGGGACTCTGTTCTGATCAGTCTTGACTTGATGGGTTCATACAAACAGATTTGTATGTGACTTTGATTTCTCAGCAAGATTCACTGAGGTTAAGGTTTGCCTTTTTTGTATCTCTGATGGACAGAAGCCTTCTAGCAGACAGAACTGAACTATTTCTTTTTGGAGCTCAAGATAGCAAAGGCACCACTACAAATTATACATCCATAGCAGTGAAGGGAACATCTCCTTTCCTTCTGAATTTTTTTTTCTTAAATTGGATGTACTAGTTTAATTGAGCCAAGATTCAGTGAATTTTGACAAGTTGAAAATACGGATCCTGTTTTTCTATGAGGAAGAACAGAGGGCAGCCTTGAAATTGACATGAAACTCTGGCACAGTGAGCTTAAATATGTCTAGGTGCCAGGGCCTGCATTCAAATGCAATATGCCCATTATTCTTGGAAGATGAACAAATTCTTTCAATGAATATTTATTGTTGATATTTTACAAGTGAGAAAATTGAGATTTAGGGAAATAACTTGTTATCAGTCACTGCTGCTATAAATCAAGTCAAGCTTGTTTTCATCTAAGCCTGTTTTACATCTGGGTGTACACAGAAAATCTTGTAGGTGGGTGCAAACCAGGAAGGACATTTGTTCTCATTTTTCTTCAATTGCTGGGACAAAATACTCTGAACAATACCAACTTGGGAAGGAAAGGGTTTATTTGGCTTATATCTCCTGGGTCACAGTTCATCACTGAGGGAGCCCAAGGTAGGAACTCAGGGCAGGAATCTGGAGGTAGAAGCTGAAGCACAGGCCATGGAGGAATGCTCCTTACTGGCTTGCTCCTCTGGCCCATGCTCAGCCTGCTTTCTTATACAATACAGAACAACCTGCTCATAGGTGGCATCACCCCAGAAGCCAACAAGTTGCCCTACAGACATGACCACAGGTCAGTCCAATGGAGGCAATTCCCTGATTGAGGCTTCCTTAACCCAGGTGTGTCAAGTTGACAGCTAAAACTATCTAGCATAGCACTGAATTATAATTTTATATTTAAAAAAAGTGTAATTTTAATTTGTGGGTATGCATGTTCTGCTTTCCTGTATGCAACTGTATCCATGCATGCACTGTCCATGAAGGCCAGAAGAGGGCGTTGAATTCCCTGGAACTGGAGATACAAACAGCAGTTAGCCACCATGTGGGTGCTTGTACCCAAACTCCAGTCCTCTGCAAGAGCAACCAGTGCTCTTCACCACCAAGCCATCTCTAGCTCCCTGGATTATAATTTACTGCCGAGAGTTCTTGTCCTGGCTTCATTTATGATAGTTGAGTTAACTTCCATGAAACAAACATTTTTGCATTCACAAAATAAAGATAATAACATTTGCATCTACTCTTTCTGCCAAAGTATTTGGCATGAGGGTCATCAGTAACAATTCTAGTGAGAGGTTTGGGGTCATTGAAAAAACATTGGAGGAGTCAGAAGTCAAGATTTTACAGACTGACCCAAGTACTCTCTTGTCAATCCTATAGTACTTTACTAAGTGTTTATAGTCTAACTTCAGTTTCTATGTCTTTTAAGTTGTTGTATTTACCTAGTCTTTCATATAAAACAAAATTCAAATGATATGTAACCTAAATAAAAATTAAAGACATTTGTGGAAAGACTTTGCAAACTGTCATTCCTTTGAGCAGAATTTGTACAAGGGAACAAAACCCATGTTGGTTAATAGCAAGTGTTACCTTTGACAGATTCTAGAATCATCTAAGAAACAAGCATCGTGCTCTGTAGCGTGATGGATTATCGACATTAGGTTAGCTACTGGCTATGCCTTTGAGGGCTGTCTAGATTGTATTAGTTGTGGTAGGAAGGCCTACCCACTGTGTATTAGTTTCATGGGTTGGCATCCCATAGGTTGGCATCCCACTCTGGGTTGGCCTTCCAGACTAAATAAAAGGCAGAAAATGAGCTGAGCACACAGTTCCATTACTCCTTGATTTCTGCTTCCTGACTGCAGGTGTGACATCAGCAGCTGCCGGCCTGGTGTTCCTGCCACCATGCTGGACCACACACTCAAACTCTAAGCAGAACTAAACCATTCCTTCTTTAAGTTGCTTTGATCTCATATTTTGTTGCAGTAATAAGGAACATAAGTAATACAAAGCCTATGTAAGAAAATTATTCAGGGAGTTAGACGTGTGGACAGCACAACACCAGTGTGAGCCCAGGTGAGCCCCACCTGCCTTGGTGCTTTGGGCACCCCTCCTCCCGCATGGAGGCTTGGTAGCACCTGGAAACGTCCAATCTTCAGGTTCCAGCATGCAGTGTTGTGTGGGCAGAGTTAGACAAGTGGACAGCAGGCCAGCACAGGCCAAAGTAGAAAGCCAACCCTGCCCTCCCCAACCTGGTGGAGCTGTGGATCTATCAGGTGCAGTACTAGCGATTATAGTCTGCACAGCCAACGTTGAGGCACCAGAATCCAAAGAAACAAATAAAAAAACAAATCCACATGCCAAAGACACAAAGAAAAAACAACATGGGAAAAGCTCATAATAAATCCACACCAAACTCTACCAGCCCTACAGAAGATACCTATAATGAGATCTCCCTGGAAGGAAGCTAAGCCACGGACCTTAGAAAAACAATTGTAGACATATTCAAAGAAATCAAAGAATATAAAGAACAAATCAGAGAACTAAAGAAGAAAATGAAAAACTCAAGAAAGACCTAGAGGGAGACAATAACAAATGTTGGAAAGAACTAAAGGGAGAAAATGACAAACTCTGCAAGGAAGTAGAAACACCAAAAAGATCCCAGGCTGAAATGAAAAAAAGAAACTGACCAATGAACCAAGGAACTATAAGATGAGAATAAGCTCCAGAAGGAAGTGGAAATACTAAAGAAATCACAGGATGAAATGAAAAAGAAATTGAACATTCATCCAATCAAAAGGAAAGGATGGGAAAAAGCCTCAGAAGCAGAATGGAAGAAGCAGAAAAAAGGATATCAGACCTGCAGGATAACATGGAGCAACTAGAATGCTCAAGTAAAGATTATGAAAAATTTCAAAAAACACAGGAGTGGAACAACCAGGAAATGTAGGACACTATGAAAAGACCAAATCTCCACATCATAGGGATAGAGGAAGGAGAAGAATCCCAAGACAACACTATTGATCTTCAAAAGGATAGTAGAAGAAAATTTCCCCAAACTGGAAAAAGACAAACCTATACAAATACAAGAAGCACATAGAAGAACAAAATAGAAAGGACTAGAAAAGAAATTCCCCATTCCATATAATTGTTAAAACACTAGATGCTCAAAACAGTGACAAAATACTGAAAGCCACAAGAAAAAAATAGCAAGTTACATATAAGGGGAAACTGATCAGAATGATAGATGACTTCTCAGTGCAAACTATGAAAGTGAGAAGAATGTGGATCAAAGTATTCCCAGTGCTAAATGACTTTAGATGTCAACCCAGACTACTATTCCCAGAAAAATTGTCAATTATAGTTGAAGGAGAAAGAAAAAATCTTTCATGAAGTGAACAAGATGAAAGAATACATGTCTAAGAAACCAACACTTCAGAAAATCCTCAGAGCAATCCAAAGAACAGAGGAAAGGAGCAACTAAGCAATTAGAGAAATCAACAAAAGCATAACAGTAAATAAATACCTAGACCAAGAATGCAAACAAAAAATAAGGTGAAAGGAGGCAACACATATCTCTCAAAAATAACACTAAATACTAATGGTCTAAACTTCCCAATAAAAAGACATAGACTTGGAGAATGGATTAAGAAATATCCTTGTATATGCTGTCTACAAGAAACCCATCTCACCTTCAAGGACAGACACCACTTAGAGTGAAAGGATGGAAAAAAATATTCCAACTGAATGGTGTAGGGAAATCCAGCTTGAATTGTGGGCTAGCTTTCCAATTAGCATGCCTCAGGGCACTGTGTGGCTGAGGGTCTGGCCCTGCTCCAAGGAGGAGCAAGCAGCATGGCCTAGGTGTGTAATGCTGGGTGGGGCAAGGTGTGCAGTGGTGCGGAGTTGGGGGGCTTATGATTGGTCCTGGGAACTGACATCATTTGATTTATAAAAGCAAACTGTGGCAAAGAGTAAATTTGAATTTCATAGTAGCATCATCATGGAATTCCCAGTGGTTATTTTTACTAATTATTGCACGCATACAGGCTAAGGTAGGCTTGCATTTCATTCAGGTGGCCAGTGGGTTAGAAAAAGGTTCCCTTTGCAGACCACCAATCTGGGTAGCTGGTGTTGTGAGTGAGTATTGGCTGAAGGGAGGTGATCGGCCATCAGCCTGAAATTCCTGTCCAGACCCTGGGCAGGTGAAAAGTCATGGCCAAGAGTGGAACATGTGTCTCGTGGGTCCAGGCTAAGAGCCTAAGTTGGAATTACTACTTAGGCTGGGCTACGGGAAGTAGCTGGCTGGTCTCTGTGCCAAGAGGCCAGCTCCCCACAGTGTCTGCAAAGTGGGCGCTGTGTCCCCATCCCCCTTAGCAGGGCCTTGTGGTCCCTGTTCGGCATAAAAAGAAAAGCTTCCTACAAATGGTACCAAGAAACAAGCAGGAGTGGCTATTCTAATATCAGACAAAATAGATCTCACAGTAAAATTAATCAGAAGAGACAAAGAGGACCATTAAATCCTTGCCAAAGGAACAATTAACCATGAAGATTCCACAATCTTAAATGTTTATGCACCAAACTCTAGTCCATCTAACTTTATAAACACTACTCTGCAGGACCTCAAGACACAGATTAATCCTAGCACACTAATAGTGGGCAAATTCAACACCCCACTGAGCCCCTTGGATAGATCAACAGGACAAAAAAATAAACAGAGAGACATCAGAACTGAAGAATACAATACACCAATGTACCTCACAGACATCTACAGAATATTCCACCCAAACACCAGAGAATATATTTTCTATTCAGTACCTCACAGAACATTCTCCCAAATCGACCCCATACTGGGGCACAAAAGAAATCTCAACAAATACAAAAGGATTGAAATTATTCCATGCATTCTACCAGACCACAGTGCAGTAAAGCTCAATATGAACACCAGAATAAGCCCAACTAGCTACAAGAACACATGGATACTAAACAACACAATCCTGAATAATGAATGGGTCAGGGAGGAAATAAAGAGTGAAATAAAAGTATTCATGGAATTGAATGAAAAAGACAATACAACACAACAAAACCTGTGAGATACTTTAATATATAGACTACTCAAAAAACAAAGAAGTAAGAAAACAAATGACTTGCTCAAAAGATAAAGAGCTGAACAGAGACTTCATCTGTGAGGAATTAAAGACAGCTGAAAAACATCTTTTTTTTTAATTTTTTAAATATTTTATTTTTTATGTGTATGAGTGCACTGCCTGCATGTATGTAAGTGCACCCATGTCTTGCAGTGTCCACAGAGGTGAGAAGAGGGTACCAGATCTCCTGGAATTGGAGTTACCCACCATGTGGGTGCTGGGAATGGAACCCAGTTCCTCTATAAGAGCAGCCTATGCTCTTAACAACTGAGCCATCTCTCCAGCCCCTATGAATGAGGTTTTAAGAAGAAAATCATGACATTGTAACATCAGATGACATTCTTAAAAGCACTCAGGATTAAAAGAGCCTTTAAACTTCACAATGGAAGGCAGGGAACTTAGGACACAGCATCTCCTTGGTCTGGATCCTCAGCATGACCTTGAGGACTACTTCGGTACTGCAGCCCTCAGTTCCTTCCTGAGGTCTAGGCTAATGAGAGTGGCCCATTCCCTGAGGTTTCCATGTAGTCGTTGGCAAAGATCCCTGTTCCTCTTTTAACATTCTGTCTTGCATAATGAGGTCTGATGGACCTCATTATGCAAGCCTTAGTTGCTTAAAGTTCATGCTTTACAATATCTCTCATGTGAGCTGAAATGTAATCTCAATTATGACTATATTTGAAATATTTATTTCAAATATTTATTATTTTCATTTTATGTGTGTACACGTGTATTACCTGCATATATGTAGGTGCACCTGCGTTGTTATTCATTTATATATAATCAATCTCCATTGACTCTCAACTCATCCTCGAAATTGATTAAGGCTTCTGTGTTTTATAACTTTCTGTATGATGGATTTATCACCTCTGCTTAGTAATATATCCCTGTTGAAACTTGGTCAAGGTAAGCCTGATGTTTTTAGGACATGGTTTTTCAGTGGTAGCTGTGTGCAAATTACATTAGCACATTTAAATTTAATTGTCTTTAATGCAGAATGTCAAACATAAAAATCCAATTTGAATTTTGGGGACTAGAGAAAGTGCTACTAAACTATCAACATTATAACAAACTCAAAATCTGAAATTTAGGAAAAGTTAGACTGTACACTGGGACTTTTGCTTCATAAACTCATTTTCATCTTTTTTTTTTTGAGACAGGGTCTCCCTACAGCCTCAGCTGGCCTGGAACTCACTCTGTAGACCAGGCTGGCCTTGAATTCACAGAGATCCACCTGCCTCTGTCTCCCTGGTGTTAGGATTAAAGGAGTGTACCACAACACCTGGCTTAAAGATGGTTCTTAGATGCCATGTGGGTGCTGGGAATTGAACCTGGGTCCTCTGTAAGAGCAGCTGGCGCTCTTAACAACTAAACCATCTATCTCTCCAGCCCCTCATTTTCATCTTAAAACAGTTCTTGAAACTTCTGGATTTAAGAAAATGTTAGCAATTCCATGGAGAGAGAGAGAGAGAGAGAGAGAGAGAGAGAGAGAGAGAGAGAGAGAGAATAGGCACAAAAACAGAGAAAAAGAAAACCAACCCTCCTTAAAGCTGTGCCTTCTTCATACTTTTGTTTTCCACTTAAGCACTTTCAATCTGATCCCTTTGAACTTGAATCTGTGCTAATTATTCTATGCATTTTAATGACATTTATAATGTACACATCACCTTCTCACAATAATTCCAAGACAAATGGGGCATAGTCCTCCATAAGCACATTCTTCTGAGAAGGAAACAGGATCTGTGGAATGACTGGACACTTCTGTTCCCTGCCCAGGTGCGATTCCAGATTTCAGCAACTTCCATTCAGTCTTCTGTGGAGTCTGTTCTGTGCTGATGTCACAGTTGCTAACTCCCCTGGCCACTGTTACAGGTGTGGATGGGGGTCTAGGGGTCACCTGCTGGTATTTCTAAGTTTGTGTTTACTGGAAGGAATTGAACCAGGGTCACATGGTTAGTGATAGAAACAGAGACAGTCTATTTTTCCTAGGAAGGAAGTGGACCAGAGTTGAAAATGTTGGTAGCTCAATGGCCCAGGGTCATAAGATCCTTTCTGGGTCATTTACAGAGCATCTATGTTTTCCAGCATGTGTATACTGCTCATGTTCTGTCCCCTTAAAATCTAGCCCTTGATGGAGGGTTTCAGACTTTTCTTTGTCATTGGATTCTTTCCCGTGTAAATATTGATTCCTCTCTGCCTTTCTGTTCAACGAAATAGTTGCTCATTAAAGCATCTCTGAGGACCTTCCTAGGGTCTAGGGCCCCTCCAAGGAACACCGTCCCAAGGCAACTTGCTCCTGAGGAGGACCACTGATGGAGCTCTAAGTTCTGGTTCCGTTCTTGGCCCTGTCTGACTCACTTAGCGACCTTACATGCTTTGCTCACCTAGTTCAGGAGCCTGCTCTCCAGAGGTCCTTCCAGCCTGTCAGCCTGCTCCTGCCCGTGGCTCCACAGTTAAGTCACAGGTCAGCCCATTCTAATGCTTCCAAGCCATGGTCTGCCTCAGCGAGGGGCCATTAAAACTGGAGGAAGCTGGGGCCACAGTTCTGAGATGCAATGTGTCAGCCCCTAAGCTAGTCCCCTGGAGCCCACTAAGTGTCCAGGACACACAAGTGAGCTTGGTGACCAGGTAAAGTGTAGAACAGGCAGATCAAGCAGCAGCTGCCTCTCTACCTCAGGTCCCAGGACCTTTCCCTCTCTCTCAGGACCCAGTTGTGCTTCCCTCACTCATTAACTGCTTATCAGGTTAAAGTTTCCAACACAGAGATTAAGTCAGTCCTGGCTTGAGAAATCTTCAGTGGTAATAATAGAAGCTGTCCAAACTGAGATCTTGAACTTTTTCAGAAAAGGGGGATGTGGGCTGAGTTGGGACAAGAAGAACCCTGCACCAGACTTCACTGCATGTTACACACTCAACTTTCAGACGCGCTTCAAAGGCCTTGTAGAGCTCTGGAGCTGCCGAGATCGCAGACACCCAGGATGGGAAAGCCAGGTCCCTTGAGCTCCCTTCGTTTTCACAATGGCTCCTGAAAGAGACTAGAGAAAGATTCAGAGGTTACCTGCATCGAAGCTGAACAGAAATTTTTATCCAAGGTTGCTAGCCAACTGTAAGGAACCCAAGCCTAGGGAACTTTCCCCTTGTCAGCTGTCTAAAATAATCCAAAGGAGCTGAATCTGATAATCACTAGACCCTGGGCTGCTAAACCATTGCATGCAGTGTTTCATCCAGCCTTCCGGAGGACTGTGGCCATAGGAGCAATAAGGAAAGAGCTCAGGCGACACAGCCTGTGAGTGGAGGAAAGCTGACGCAGGTCTGAGGTCTGAATTCACAGCTTGCCTTGCTAGCCTTACTGTCTTCTCTACATAAATAGCTTTATTTGAGAAACATCTTAAAAAGTGTTCAACATTATTAATAATTAAGGAAATGCAAATTAAAACCACTCTCAGATATCATCTCACTCTAATAAGACTGGCTAAGATCAAGAACACAAAAGACACCAAATGTTGGAGAGGTTGCGGGGAAAGAGGAAAACTCATTCACTTGGTGGGAATGTAAACTTGTACAACCTCTGTGGAAAGCAGTGTGGAGAACCCTTAAAAGACTCAAAATGAGCCTACCACCTCACCCAGCCATACCACTCCTGGGTATATATGCCCAGAAGACACATCCTACAGCAAAGCTACATGCACATCCATGTTTATTGCAGCTCTCTTCACAATAGCGAAGAGCTGGAACCAACTTAAATGCCCCTCAACTGACGAGTTGATAACAAAAATGTGGTACATCTACATAATGGAGTACTATTCAGCAGCAAAGAAAGATGACATCATGAACTTTTCAGGTAAATGGATGGAAGCCAAAGCCCTTATCTTAAGTGAAGTAACACAGTCCCAGAAAAACAAGTGGAAAATGGTTTCCCTCATTTGTGGATGCTAACACCAAATCCCCAGTTGAAAGGCAACCTGAACAACATTATTGTTATATTTCTGTTTATCTGAAAGCAACTGTGTTGTTATAATGTAAATCTCTTAATGGGCTCTAGAATTGATCCACCACTTACTTTAAGACTCTGTAATTACTGTATATGGGTGGAAGTTATGTATTCATATTTTAGAGTAATATAAAATTAAAGGAGGAAAATGTGAATTCCTAAACATAAAAAAATAGACTGAGAGAAAGATGCATGACATTTATGACAGAATGTATGATCTGGGGTGGGGTGGGGGGAAAGGAAAGGGGAATATGTCTAAATTGAACTGAAAAACTATATCTGAAATACACAAAACATCAATAAAAGCATTATATTAAAGATATTCAAGATGTATGCTTGTCTTTTACTGCAACTCTAATGAATTAGCATAAATCAGTGTTTCAAATAATAACAGGTAGTTATTAGCTTATTGTTTCAGTTTGTTGGAAATCCAGTATGGATTCACTGAACTAAAATAAAGTCACCATGGGCATCAGCAGGGCCAAATTTCTTCTGGATTCTGTAGGGGAAAGCTATTGACCGTTTCCAACTTTTAGAAGCCTGCCGTTTCTTGATTCACACGCCTCTCTTCATCTTCCATTGTGTCTCTTTGGTTGTTCAGTGCCTGGATGACCAAAGGAAAGGTTTTCCAGTGTTAAAGATCTGCGTGATTGTTCACTGGTTGAATTACTTGTTTTCCTGCTGTGATAAGACACCATTACCAAAAGCACTTATAGAAGGAAGAGTTTATATAAGCTTACAAATCCAGAGGTTTAGAGTCTATCATGGTGTTCTAGTTTGCTTTTCCGTTGCTATGACAAAACACTCTGGCCAATTCCAATTTGGGGAGGAAAGGGTTTATTTGGCTCACATCTCCTGGGTCACAGTTCATCACTGAGTGAGCCCACTATAGGAACTCAGGGCAGGAACCCAGAGGCAGGATCTGAAGCCCAGGCCATGGAGGAATCCTGCTTCGTGGCTTGCTCCCTTGGCCCATGCCCAGTCTGCTTTCTTATACTGTACATAACAACCTTCCCAGGGTGGCACCACCCACAGTGGGCTGGGCCTTCCCACATAACACAACAATCAAGACAATACTCCACAGATGTGGCCACAGGTCAGTTCAATGGAGCCAATTCCCCATTTGAGGCTCCCTCAACCTGGGTGTGTCAAGTTGAAACCAACTATGGACAAAGTGTCCAAATACTTGGAGCTTATGGGGATATTCTTCTTCAAATCCCCACACCTGTAAAGTCCAAAACAGAAAAAGAGTGTCCAAGTTCATGAACTTAACTACAGCTGTGAATCCCCTTTGTCAAGTAAGAAAACATATCCAACAGGACTTGGAATGAGAGGTCCTGGAGCATTGTTATTCTACCTATCATGTTATATAACACAGTGTGTTAGCCACACAAAACTGAGAGCAATGATGATTTTTCCCCAAATTATTCAGTAATTGATTCCTGATTGAAATTTGATCCAAGATTAAATTGTCATCACACTTAACCTGCCACAGAAATCAATTATTTGCTGAGACTACCAGGCATCTGACTAAGGTAGTCACTTCCTGCCCTGGCTGCTGTAGGAAGGAGATTTTCACAAGTTCTGGCAGAAGTAGCAACAAGAAAGAAGAACAATACAGGAAAACTAGAATTGGAAATTACTTTAAAAAATCTCATTTCAAAGCTATAGACCATTTTACTAAAGTGCTTTGGATGAATTTACAGATATGCAGCTGCCGATTGCATTGTAAGGTGCATTCATGAAGGCTGGTGCAGACATTCCCTGTGTGCAATGATTCCTTTTGGTCTCCTCTAGCACAGGACACCCTGATCCTTACAAAATGGCTATAAAGAGTACACAGTCCCTCCTTACCCTTCAATCCATCTTCTGGTTGTTCCTATCTGTTGATCTTTGCTAACTAAGGAGAAAAGGAGGTCTCCATGGATGTTTTTTCTTATTGCAGTGATATTTTTTTAGCTGTCTGAATGAGATTATTGGCCAAATAAAGGAAGCTCTATAGTCATTAATTAGCATATTCATTTCACAAATGAGAAAGTTGAGGCTCAGAAAAATAATAATTTGCTCAAGAATCACACAGTAAGCAACAGAGAAATCTGAGGAAGTTTTACCTGGCTTTATTGCTCCATTTTTCAAATGCAGGAGCTGAAGTCATTTACTAGACAGCTATCAGGTAGCTTCAGTCGGTCTGTACACACAGGTCAGATTTTAGATGGAGGCTTGCATTTGGATCATGAACAGTGAATACAGCTTTTTCGTTAAAAGAAATATGTAGATGACCTGGGAGCTGAGGTTTGAACTCACAGGGTGCAGGCAGCTGGTGCCCGAGTGGTGGTGGCTGTGCAGACCAGGGTTTTGGCCTAGAGGTTTCTGGGAGCTGGGAGCTGGGTTACCAGCACCCGGGCTAAGCAAGCAACTCAAACACCCCCTCCTCCAGAGAGAGTGGCAGCAGAGGGAGGAAATACAGTGTTCAGAAGGTGTCATCTGGGTTGTTACCCACCCAGTTCTTACAGAACAGAAAGGGAAGAGTGAACTATACCTTCCAATATATAACCAAAATTGAAAGGCCTGAAACCTAGATAAGTCAACACTCCATACATAAGGAGAATACAATGAAGGCACCTGAAGGAATCAAGGAATGCAATCCTTCAATAAGGTGAAGAGGCATTCAAGATTTGCATCAGAATACAGGCAAAAGGCAAACCACATACCGAGAGCACAGAGAGCACAACAAAAGAACACTATGGGAAAAGCACAGAATAACTCCACACCAAACTCTACGGAGCCCGAGGAGGACTCCTGCAATGAGATCTCCCTAGAGGTAACCCAGGACACAGATAATAGAATAACAATCACAGATATATTCAAAGAAATCATGGAATTAAGGGGAGAGAATGAAAAAACTCAGAAAGGAGCTAGAGGGAGACAATGACAAACTTTGGAATGAACTAAAAGGAGAAAATGACAGACTCCAGAAAGAGCTAGAGGAAAAAAGTGACAAACTCCAGAAGGAAGTGGAAACACTGAAAAGAGCCCATGCTGAAATGAAAAAGGAAACCAATGAGCAAAACAAGGAGCTATAAGAAAGATTGAGAAGCTCCAAGAGAAAGTGGAAATAGTAAAGAAAACACAGGATGAAATGAAAAAGGAAATTGAACAGGCATCCAACCAAAAGGAAAGAATGGGAAAAAGCCTCAGAAGCAGAATGGAAGAAGCAGAAAAAAGAATATCAGACCTAGAAGATAACACAGAACAACTAAAAAGTTCAAATAAAGGCTATGAAAAATGTAAAAATACACAAGAGTGGAACAACCAGGAAATGTGCAGCACAATGAAAAGATCAAACCTCTGCATCATAGGGATAGAGGAAGGAAAAGAATCCCAAGAGAATGGTATTGATCAGATTGTCAACGGAATAATAGATGAAAATTTCCCCAAATTAAAAAAAGACAAACCCATACAAATATAAGAAGCACATAGAACACCAAATAAATTAGACCAGAAAAGACCCCTCCCCACCATATCATAGTTAAAACACTAGATGCCCCAAACAAAGACAAAATTCTGAAAGCCACAAGAGAAAAGCAATAAGTTACATATAAAGGTAAACCTATCAGGATTACAGCTGACTTTTCAGTGTAAACTATGAAAGCAAGAAGAACGTGGACCAAAGCATTCCCAGTGCTAAACGACTACAAATGCCAACCCAGGTTACTATACCCAGCAAAATTGTCAATTCTAGTTGAAGGAAAGAGAAAAACCTTCCATGACATAAACAAGCTGAATGAATACATGTCCGGAACACCAACCCTTCAGAGAATACTTGAAGCAATGCAAAGGACAGAAGAGAGGAGCAAGTACCCCTATGTACCTTGAAAGAGAAATTAATAAAAGGAGAAATGCAAAAGGATAATGAGATGAAGGGAAGCATCACACCCCTCTCAATTATAACCTTAAATATTAATGCACTAAATTTCCCAATCAAAAGGCATAGACTGGGAGAATGGATTAGGAAACAGAATCCATCAATATGCTGTCTACAGGAAACCCATCTTACCCTCAAAGATAAGAACCAACTTAAAGTGAAAGGATGGAAAAAATATTTCAAGCAAATGGTACCCAAAAGAAAGCAGGAGTTGCTATTTTAATATCAGACAAAATAGACTTCAAAGTAGAAGCAATTAGAAGAAACAAAGAGGGCCATTACATCCTTATCAAAGGCAAAATTAATCATGAAGACCTCACAATCATGGATATATATGCAACAAACTCTGGTGCACCAACCTTTATAAATACAACTCTACAGGACATCAAGGCACGGATTAACTCCAGCACACTCATAGCAGGGGACTTCAATACCCCACTGAGTCCTTTGGACAGATCAACTGGACAAAGAATTAACAGAGAGACATCTTAACTGAATAATACAATACAGGAAATGGACCTCACAGACATCTTCCAAATATTCCACCCAAGCACCAGAGAATATACTTTCTACTCAGCACCCCATGGAACATTCTCCAAAGTTGACCACATACTTGGACACAGAAAAAAACTCAACAAATACAAAAAAATTGAAATAATTTCATGCATTCTATCAGACCATAGTGCAATAAAGCTTAATATCAACATCAGGATAAGCCCTGCTACCTACATGAACACATGGAGACTAAACAACACACTCCTGAATAATGAATGGGTCAAGGAGGAAATAAAGAAAGAAATAAAAGCATTCTTGGAACTAAACAACAATGACAGTACAATGCAACAAAACCTATGGGACACTTTAAAAGCAGTCCTAAGAGGGAAGTTTATAGCCCTGGGTGCCTACATTAAAAAACAAACAAACAGAAAGAGCACAGATAAGTGAGCTAACACTGCAGCTAAAAACACTTGAAAGACAACAACAAATAAGCCCTAAGTGCAACAGACAGGAAGAAATAACAAAAATTAGAGCAGAAATCAATGAAATAGAGACAAAGAAAACAATACCCCCCCCAAAAAATCAATGAATCCAAAAGTTGGTTCTTCGAGAGAATAAACAAGATAGACAGACCCACTAGCCCAGTTAACCAAGAGAAAGAGCAACTCCAAATCAATAGAACTCATGATGAAAGGGGAAATATCAACAGACAATAAAAAGATGCAGACAATCACGGGAATACTTCAAAAACCTATACTCTACTAAATTTGAAAACCTAAGTGACTAAGTGAAATGGATAAATATCTGCAATCCGGGGAATCAACAAAGCTAAACCAAGAAGAGATTGACAGTTTAAACAGACCCATAATATATGAAGAAATCGAAAATGTAATAAGAGATCTCCCAACTAAAAAAAGCCCAGGTCCAGATGGTTTCACAGCAGAATTCTATAAAACATTTAAAGAGGAATTACAACCATTATTACTCAAACTGTTCAGAAGAATACAAGCAGAGGGAAATCTCCTCAAATTCCTTCTATGAAGCCAGCATCACTCTGATACTAAAACCAGGCAAGGATGCAACCAAAAAAGAGAACTACAGACCCATCTCCTTAAGGAACTCGGATGCAACAAAATTCTCAACAAAATACTTGCAAACTGTATACAGACCCATATCAAAAAATCATTCACTATGATCAAGTTGTATTCATACCAGAGAAGCAGGGATGGTTCAACATACAAAAATCAGGAAATATCATAAAACACATAAATGGACTGAAGGACAAAAACCACATGATCATCTCAATAGATGCAGAAAAAGCCTTTGAAAAAATCCAGCATCCCTTCATGATTAAAGTACCAGGGGGAATTGGAGTAGAAGGATCATTCCTCAACATAATCAAAGCCATATACAAGAAACCCACAGCCAACATAATCCTAAATGGAGAAAAGTTAGAAGGATTCCTCATAAAGGTACAAACCTGACAAGGCTGCCCTTTGTTGCCACTCCTCTTCAATATAGTGCTTGAAACACTGGCTAGGGCAATAAGGCAAGAAAAGGAAATTAAAGGCATACTAATTGGAAAAGAGGAAGTAAAACTATCCCTTTTTGTGGATGATATGATAGTTTACCTAAAGGATGCTAAAAACTCCACCAGAAAACTCCTAGAAATGATTAAGAGTTTCAGTAAAGTGGTGGGATACAAAATTAACTTAGAAAAATCAGTAGCCTTTCTTTACACCAACAACAAGCAACTGAAGAACGAATACAAGAAGACCTTCCCAATCACAATAGCCTCAAAAACAATAAAATACCTAGGAATAAACCTAGCCAAAACCCCCAAAGATCTCTACAACAAAAATTATAAACTCCTGAAGAAGGAGATTGAAGAAGATATCAGAAGATGGAAAGACCTCCCATGCTCATGGATTGGAGAAGTTAATATAGTAAAAATGTCCATTCTACACAAAATAGTATACTGATTCAATGCAATTCCAATTAAAATCCCAAGGACATTCTTCACAGGCTTGGAAAAAAATTCTTAAATTCATATGGAACAACAAAAAACCCCAAATAGCCAAAGCAACCCTGAGTGAAAAGAGCAATTCAGGGGGATTTCTATACCAAACATCAAATTATAGTACAGAGATATAGTCATAAAAACAGCCTGGTGCTGGCACAAAAACAGACCTGTAGACCAATGGAACAAAACTGAAGATCTAAACTTGAGCACATACAATTTCAGCCACCTCATATTTGACAAGGGGGCCAAAAACACTGAATTGAGGAAAGACAGCATCTTCAGCAAATGGTGTTGGCAAAACTGGATCATCACTTGCAGAAGAAAAAAAATTAAACCCTTACCTCTCATCCTGTACAAAAATCGACTCCAAATGGATCAAAGACCTCAATGTGAAACCCAAGACTCTGAAAGTGATAGAAGAAAAAGTCAGCAGCAACTTACAAGACATAGGTGTAGGAAAAGACTTTCTAAATCAGACAGCAGCTGCACAGAAAATAAGGTTGACAATTGACAAGTGAGACCTTATTAAACTCAAAAGTTTCTATACATCAAAAGAAACAATCAGGGAAGTGAAGAGAAATCCCACAGAGTGGTAGGAAACCTTCACTGCTGATACATCTGACAGAGCATTAACTTCCCAAAAATAAAAAGTACTAAAAAAAAAAAGAAGAAAACAAGTGACTCACTCGAAAGATGGAGTAAATAGCTGTACAGAGACTTCACAAGCGGGGAAATAGAGATGGCTGAGAAACATCTTAAAAAGTGTTCAACATCGCTAATAATTAAGGAAATGCAAACTAAAACCACTTTAAGATATCATCTCGCCCCAATAAGTCTGGCAAGGATCAAGAAAACAAATGATACTAAATGCTGGAGAGGGTGTGAGGAAAGGGGAACACTCATCCACTGCTGGTGGGAATGAAAACTTGTACAACCACTATGAAAAGCAGTATGGAGTACCCTTAAAAGACTCAAAATGAGCCTACCACCTGACCCAGCCATACCACTTCTGGGAATGTATCCATCAGACTCTTCCTACCACAGAGATACATGTACAGCCATGTTTATTTCAGCTCTCTTCACAATAGCAAAGAGCTGGAACCAACCCAGATGCCCCTCAACTGATGAGTAGATACAGAAAATGTACATCTACACAATGGAGTACTATGCAGCGGTAAAGAAAGATGACATCATGAAATTTGCAGGTAAATGGATGGAACTAGAAGATTTTATGCTAAGTGAAGTAACACAATCCCAGAAAAACAAAAGAAGAATGGTATCCCTCATCTGTGGATGCTAGTGCCAAGTACCTAGTTGTAAGATAAACTGAGCAACGTTAATGTTATATTCCTCATGATCTAAAGACAACTGTGCTCTTGCAATGTGAATCCCTAAACAGGTTCTAGAGCTGACCTAACATTTATTTTCAGTCCTTGGGTTTCGGTACATGATGGAGGGTATGTGTGCATCTTTTAGAGTATTGTGGGATTAAAATGGAGAGATGCAAATCAAGAAATATGATATGGAAATAACATAGTTTGTTTCCAAAGGATACAATTTTAATATAGGTGCAATGTAACAGGCTGGTGCAACTTAGCCTTTCTGGGTGCTTAACGACCATACTTAACATCCATACCAATTTGGCCGAGGGCCCTAAAGGATGATTTTGTTATTTGCCCTCAGAGGTCAACTAAGTCTTAGGGGATTATGCACGGGGGCATCTCTTGAAATGTTCTGCAAATGTGGGTCACCAGTCTTCCTGTTCAGGGAGGTCTTGAAGATCCACTAATGGGACTTCAGCCAGTGTCCAGTCTATAAAGAGGAAAGTCTGCTCATGCTTCAGAAAAGGAAACCTGGTCTAGCAAGACCCAATTTTGTCCTCGAGTGGATGGGACTGGTAAATGGAAAGCTGAAAAGAGCAAGGCACTCCCCCGCCCCCACAAAATAACCTGAGAAACCCCTGAGGACCAGATCCTCAACTGACCTTGAGAAAACAAAAACCTTGGTTAATCTGGGCTAACTGTGATCTTAAGCATCCAAAAGGAAAGTACAACCAGATATAAGTAATCAGTAAGAGTAGAGAAACTGTACTGCTGATATAGAACTTGAGATCTTAGTAAAAAAGACAAAAAAGAAAAAAGAGAGAGCACTGTTGTTTGGCCTGTCTTCAGTTCTTACTGGCAAGTGCATCAACTTTGTGGCTGCCACCACTTTTGGCACTCCTCAAAGACATGAGACACAATTTTTTAACCTTCCAATATGGACTGAGGATTCATGTCTCTCCAAGAATCCTCCAAACCTTCAATGCCAGATGGGGACTGCTGAGATACTCAGCTTGTGGACTAAACAGCTAAGGGGATGTCAGCCTCATAAGAATATAGACTGCCATTGTTGGACGATCCGGGCTGTATCATGGAGGCCAGTGCAGAGGGATGGAGACAGGATGCATGCTTACTGGACTTCATTTGGGGGACCATGGGAGGGAAAGACCCCAATGTGGAGCAAAAGTGCAGGATTGATAATTGAGATTGCCAAGGAGGAACCTCGAGCACTTCCTTAAGGAAAAAAAAAAATGACATCTTTTAGGAAAAAAAAATCCTCCAATTCAAGTGATATATATATATTATATATCTTCACTATGTATATATACTGTAGCAATACAAGTTGGAGAGAACAACAACAAAAGAACTGAAAAAAAACTCTGGAAAGACTAAGAAAAACATACAGGACATGTATGGCAGAGTGCAGGTACTCGGGTTGGGTGGGGGGCATGGAAAGGGAAGTGATTGAGAAATGATGTATGACTTATGGAAAAAGTTTAATAACAATAAAAAATTCTATATAAAAATAAGAAAAGAAATATGTAGGAAAGACTTTAAAATGTTAAAAAGTGACTATGTGTGGGGATCTTGGCTTCAAGAACTAGGATGCACTTTGGAGATTCTCTGATTCAGGTATGCTTTTTTTCTGGTTATTTTAAAAATGTTTCTCATTGTTTCTTGGCTAGATTTCATAGTAAAAATAATCTCATTGAAGGGTAGTAGTATATAGTGTATTAAAATATTAGTTTTGTCAGATGTCTTTTTGAAACAGGGTCTCCCTGTAGGTCCAGCTGTCCTGTAACTCAGGATGTAGACCAGGCTGGCTTTGAACTTACAGAGATTTGTTTGCCTCTGACCCCTTAGTGCTGGGATTAAAGGAGTGCCCCAACACTCCCAGCATTGTCAGATGTCTTATCGGGTAACTGTTACTAGAACTTTGTGAGAATTGACATCAAATTGAAAAAGATCCCAGTGTGAAGCAGGAAGATCTTGGGAAGCAAATGCCATGATGTAGAACACAAAACAAGGAACTGCAGACCAGTTAGAGTGTTAGAACTCCAAGTGCAGTCATGTGACGCAGGAAGGGGCAGGGAGGATTCTTTTACATTAATATGTTTTATTTAACAGGAATTATGGATAATTCCCAACCAATTTTGTGGTTTGGACAGATGGCAAGGAATTCTGGGAAATGATGATGAAACCTCGTCAGTGGGTAACAGCATTTCTTTCTGTGCTTCCTAGGCTCCAAAATGGGAACAGTGGAAAATTCACAAAAAGATCAGGATAGACTGGTTTCCTTACCACGTTACAGCTAATAGGCTTTTGTGTTCTTTTATTTTGAGGGGAATTTTATTCCAGGGGTTGAATATGTTAGAGTCTCCACTAAGTAGGTTCAATATCATCTTTATCAAGATGCAGATTTTTTTCCCTAAGCTTTCCTTTACAGCATTGGTCTTCTGTGTTAAGGGGCAAGGAGACCTTGTATCCTGAGATATTACCCAGCAGGTAGTATACAAGAAATGAATGTGAGCCATATTCCAAGAGAGGGATTGTGTGTTCCTTATACAATATAGAAGCAGGTTCTGTGTCCTTGTCAAGGCCAAACCTTGCCTCTTAGCAATTCCTTTAAAATTTCTTCTTGGGCTTTTCTTTCTCTTCTTCATTGGATCATTCTAGAAGTTAATAAAATATCAGCTCTAAAAGAAAGCTTCTTAGGAGAGTGTTAAACTGCTTCTGGCCCTGAGTTGATTGTTTTGACTGATGATGGCCAATTTCATTTATAAATAGTATAATTCAATATCTATAACATCAATCTCTGTATGACTGGTAAAACTTCAGTGAGTCTTTGTAGCCTGGAATAGCACAGACCATATTTTCTTCCCAGAAACATTACTAAAAGAGCATAGAGAGAAAAACACGTGTTCTTATGCAGAAAGAGGAGCTCACTGTGTGGGTTCTGATGACGTGGCTCATGGACAGATATGTGGGTAAAGGTTCTCTTTTCTTTGATATTTCATGTTTTGGCTTAGTAGTTTACATCAGGTTTTTATTTAGCTCCAAATGTATCAGTATTTAAGAATGTCAAGATGTTTTAAAATTAGAAAATTTTCTGGTTTTTTTTTTCCCCCCTCCTCTCCAGTCTCTGAATATACTTCAGCATCGAAGAACACACTTCATGCGTCTCTTGTAAATTATATCGCCACTTGAACTTAATATTCCAGCTGAAAATGTCAGATCAGGCCTAGGAAATTCAGGTTAAAAATCATATCATTCGGGGCTGGAGAGATCACTGGGCAGATAATGAACTTGGCATGCAAGCATGAGAAGCTGGCATGGATCTCCTGGGCCTCCATAGAGAGGTCTGGTGTGGTGGTATGAGGCAAACAGGAGTGTTCCTGGGGCTCGCTGGCCAACCAGCTTTGCCCATCTGAGAGCCACAGGCCAGAGATAGACCCTGTCTCTCCAAGGCAACAAGACTAAGAGCAGCAACAACAACAAAACAAGGGATGAGAATCTGAGGAGTGAGCCCGGAGTTGACCTCTGAACTCTTACCCACCCCCACAACCATGTCATCGATGAATACTCAACAATCAAGACTCATGTATTGATTGACATGTTGAATATTTATTTTTTATTTTTATTTTAAATGCATGAATGTATTGCCTGCATGTATGTAAGGGCATCAGTGTTGTGCAATGCCAATGGAGGTCAGAAGAGACTGTCGGATCCCTTGGAACTGGAGTTACATATGGTTGTTAGTTCCCACGTGGGTGCTGGGAACCAAACCCTGGCCCTCTACAGGAGCAGCCAGTTTTCTTAACCACTGAGCCATCTCTCCAGCTCTGACTATGACATCAGTTTAAATTCTGTGGTAGACAAACAGATTCCTATTATACAACTTTCTACACTTTATGTTAGAAGTGTTTCATATTTACAAAATAAAAATAAAATGAAACTTAAAACAACGTTCATTTAATTTAAGTCCTACCTCTGAATCTAAACTTCCTTCGAGTTTCCAGAACAGAATGTACACTTCTGATTTCAAATATTATTCTGTTCTTCAGCATATAACTTCCTCCCTCTCTTTCTTTCTTCCTTCCTTTCTTCCTTCCTTCCTTCCTTCCTTCCTTCCTTCCTTCCTTCCTTCCTTCCTTCCTTCTCTCTCTCTCTCTCTCTCTCTCTCTCTTTCTTTCTTTCTTTCTTTCTTTCTTTCTTTCTTTCTTTCTTTCTTTCTTTCTTTCTTTCTTTCTTTCTGCTTGTTCAGCTCCCATCTTTTTGTGAGATACAGTTAACATTTGATCTAAGAATGCATGTCAGAAGTCCCTGCTTCTCCTTAATCACTCCTTCCTTCTCTTCTTTATTTAGTAAGTTAAAATGTGAAGTATTTTGTTTTGAAGTTCTAAAATTAAAAAAGAAGATAGCAGAGGTTAAACAATAATGTTTTCTAAAGTCAAATGTGCTGTTTTTGAGCGGAGACTTTTCTGTATAAAATTAAAACAACTTTCTAAAATGCCTTGGTATCAGTACAATGTTTGTTTGTTTGTTTGTTTTTGGTCTTTTTGAGACAGGGTCTCCCTGTAGCCCCAGTTGTCCTGGAACTCACTCTGTAGATCAGGCTGGCCTTGAACTCACAAAGATCCACCTGCCTTTGCCTCCCAAGTGCTAGGATTAAAGGCGTGCGCCACCATGTCTGTCTTGAATACAATGGTTTTTATGCTCTGTGGTTAGATTGCCCCCTTGACCAGGCAGAAATAAGGGTTCCAAAAAATTCCAAAATAGATGTATTTTTCTAATCTTACAGATTTCATTTCAAATATCTCCTGGGAGCCACCCAGGAACCTGTGTCAGCCCTTTTCATTTTTGCATACCAGAAATCAGCATAGAAATGCTTACTATGCTGTGTTTGCCTTCAGAGAGAAGCCTCCGTCAGCACCGAACTGTGTGTGAGTGCCTTCTGTTGTTTTGAGAGTTCCATTAAAGAAAACTTATTTAGCAATATTTGTTGAAGCATGGTATAGGAAAGCTTTAGGCACACACTTTTTATAAAGAAGTATAAAAGATGGATAAATTGCAGTAAAAAATAGATAAATGAAAGTTCCATTATAGTTTCTCAAGGAGACTTTTTTTTTAACTGGGTGAAGTTTCATATATCTGTACATAAAAGTTCTTTTACACTTACAGTATTAGATCAAAGAAAAATATAAAACACAGGGATGGGGAAGTGGTTCACTGGTTAAAGTGTTTGCCTTATGAATTACTTACTTTCTGTTGCTGTGATAAAGCACAGACCAAAACCAGCTTGGGGAGGAAAAGATTTGTTTCAGTTTAGAACATCGGCCTTCACTGACCGGAGCTGGGGCAGGAGTTCAAGGCAGGAAGCCCGGCAGGAACTGAAGTGGAGACTGGCAGGGCGCTGATTACTGACTTGCTTCCCCTGGCCTGCTTGCTACTTTTCTTATACAGCTGAAGGCCATCTGCCTAGAGACCGCACTGCCCACAATAGGCTGGACTTTCCGACATCACCCAGCAATTAAGAAAATGTCCCACAGACATCCCCGAGGCCGGTCTTTTCAGTTTCCTCAATTGACGTTCCCTGTTTGCAGGGGTCTCTAGTTTGTGTCAGGTTAACAAAAACTAGAGGGCGTATCAGGCAAGCATGAGTACCTGGAAGTGCATCCCCAGCACCCACGTAAGAATCTGACATGGCTGCAGGCATCTGGAACTCCAGTGTAGAGTGTGGACACAGGTAGATTCCCAGAGGTGTCCCGCCAGCCAGCTGAGCAGAGATGAGGCAGTGAGCTCCAGGTTCAATGAAGAGATCACTCTCAAAAAATGCGATGGTGCGGGCGTGGTGCACATGTTTTTAATCCTAACGCTCGGGAGGCAGAAGCAGGCAGATCTCTGTGAGTTCAAGGCCAGCCTGGTCTACATGGCGAGCTCCAGGCCAGCTGGGGCTAAAAGGAGACCCAGTCTCAAAAAAAAAAAAAAAAAGGCCAAAAAAACCCGCGATGGGATGGAGTGAGGTGTAGTGCGTACACCTTTAATCTCAGCACTCAGGAAGCAGGCGGATCTCTGTGAGTTCAAGGCCAGCCTGGTCTACATAGAGAGTTCCAGGACAGCTGGAGCTACAGGGAGACCCTGTCTCAAAAAGACTCCCCCCAAAAAAGAGACGGGAAAAGTTGTTCTTTAATAAATCAAATTTTACCTTTTTTGAAAGAACAGCTTTCAAAATGGTATCATATCAATGTGATATTTAATATTAACAATTTTAATGTTGTTAATCACTACTAGATGTCAAGTGTATCATTGATAGGACCAAAGCAAAATACTAAGGGTCCTGTCTGTTATGTTAAAATCGGTGGTGATTTGGTTCTTATCAATAGGAGAACCCTTAAAAGACTCAAAATGAGGCTACCACCTCGCCTAGTCATACCACTCCTGGGTACATACCCATAAGACTCATCTTACCGCAAAGATACATGCATATCTATGTGTATTACAGCTCTCTTCACAACAGCGAAGAGCTGGAACCAACCCAAATGCCTCTCAACAGGCAAGTGGATAACAAAAATGTGGTACATCTACACAATGGAGTTCTATTCAGCGGTAAAGAAAGATGACATCATGGATGGAACTCAAAGCCATTATGTTAAGTGAAGTAACACAGTCCCAGAAAAACAAATGGCGAATGGTTTCCCTCATTTGTGGATGCTAACACCAAACCCCCAGTTGAAACTTGAACAACATTATTGTTATATTTCTTTTTATCTGAAGGCAACTGTGTTGTTATAATGTAAATCTCTTAACGGGCCCTAGAATCAACCTACCACTTATTTTCAGACTCTGTGATTACTGTATATGGGTGAAAGGTATGTATTCATATTTTGGAGTAATATAAAATTAAAGGGGAAAATGTGAATTCCTAAACATATTTTGGAATTAACATACAGTTTACTCTCAGAGGTCATAATTTTGATACATATGTGATGGTTATATAGGCATCTGTTGGAGCAATACAAAGGGGGAGGGAACAACAACAACATAAAGACTGGGACAAAGAACTGACTGATACAGTTAAACTCTGCTCAAAACAACAAGCTTCTGTAGGGAAAAACTTTGGAAAGACAGATAAAGACGCAAGACATGTATGGCAGAGGGCATAAACAGGGTGGGGTGGGGGCAGGGAGAGGGGAATTTGTCTAAATTGGACTGAATGATAATGAATGAATACACAAATTATCAATAAAATTATTTTAACATACTATCCAAATATCTGTGTCTATACCAAAGTAACCTACCATAACAATTAGTGCTGTTTAAATATCTATATATCTAATTGCCTGTGCTTCATTAGTAGGACTGAAAGGTTATTCCTGGACAAACTGTCAGCCCGTGAAAGGAAACAGCCAGAATTGATCAGAGTCCAAAACGACAGCTCCAGAGAAAGTAGACTGTTTTGCTTCTTGTCTACCCATGCCCCTTTTCTAAGCCTAGGGAAAAATCTGCAGAAGAGGGGGCATGGTGGAATGTAAGGGCTGTGATTGGGGTGAATGGTGAAACTATAGCAATATAGTCTGGACACTTATTTGATCAACTTGATTGAACATACAAGCCCCCCAGCTGGATGGTGGAACACTTGGGCTGTGTGGGTTTGGGCACAACTGCTTGCAAATTGGTTTTACGTGAAGGATGCTTGTACTCATAAATTATTACTTATTGTTAAAAAATGAAAAAAAAAATAAAAAAAGTAATAGAAAAAATAAAAAAAACAAAAAGTAAAAAAAAATCCTATGTATCAATAAAAAAAAAAGTAATGAAAAAAGACAAAGAATGAGGATGAGAGAGAGAGAAGGAGGGAACGAGGGAGAGAGAGATGGTTGGGAGAATACATGATAAAAATAAAATAATAGATTTTGTAAGGACAAATATGAGCATAACAGAGAAGAGGGAAAGGAAAGATTCAAAGAACAGAAGCAAATTTTGGAATTAAGAACTTATCACAGGCACAGATAGAAAAGCTGCCTGGTAGAGAGCAAGAATTCTAAGGAGCGCCTGTCTGCACAACTGAGTGGAGCATCATGATTGACTGCCTGCCTGCAATATTCCGTAGCTTACCTCACATTGTAGAAACGATTTGGTATAATTGCAAAGCGGTGCTGATGAACTATCAATGAGAGGCATGTGCAAATTTAGAGGTTAAAGTACTGTATGATGAGGATATGAATTGGTAAGAAAGAAAAAGAAATCTCAATATTGTGGGGAAAAAAACCTGAGCATACTGAAAGGGGAAAGCTCCAGACAGCCATCAAGTAGGCCATTGACAGAGACAGAAACCCGGAACTTAGACCGATCCTCTTTCCCACAGTCCAACTCCTCCACTACCCTGCCCAAATACCTGAACTAATCCTATTATGCTTGTTTGGGAAGGCCTGCAAAAATAAAAATTTATTTACAAAAAAAGAAGGTAAACAAGAAAAGAAAAGGAAAGAAAAAGAAAGAAAAGAAAAGAAAAAGAAAGAAAAGATGGGCTGGGTGGTGTGTGGTGGTGCATGCCTTTGATCCTCAAACTCTGGAGGCACAGACAGGTGGGTCTCTGTAAGATGGAGGGCAGCCTGGTCTACCTATCAAGTTCCAGGACAGCTGGGGCTACAGACAGACCCAGTCTCAACTTCCCCCAGCCTCCCCCCAAATAATATGGAAAGTTATTGAGAAGACATCTTAACATTGACCTCTGGCCTCCACAGGTGCATCCACAGGTGTGCCCTACTGTACATAGATATGCACACATAAGACAGATACCCTGCATCTGCATAACACACACACACACACACACACACACACACATACACACACATGTGCACACACAAAGCCCAAATCTGTTAATCTTTCTAAGATGCACAAACTACATACCATAAAGCACATGACTTTCTAATTTTTAAATTTATTTCTATTCTTATTTTTACTTATTTTGTTTTTTGACAGGGTCTCCCTAGTTCCGCCTGGACTGGAAGTCACCATGTGGGCCAGGCTGACCTCACTCTCATAGAGATCCGCCTGCCTCTACCTCTGAAGGCTGGGAACTTTTTATTTTTTAAAATATTTTTTTTATTTTTTATTTTATATAAGTAGATCCGTGTTATGCAATGCCTGCAGAAGTCAGAAAAGGGTGTTAGATTCTCTTTTCTGGAGTTAGGTCCATTGTTAGTGTGTGCTGGGAACTGAACCCTGGTCTTCTGCAAGACCAGCCAGTGTTCTTAACCCCCAAGCCATCTCTCCAGCTCCTACATCTACTTGAAGAAAAGTTAAAGACCACAAAATGAATAAAGTTAAAATGATCTAGAATCTGATGATTCCTAATATACTAGTATTTACTTACTGATTATATACAGATACATACATATATATTCCAACATATATGGCTGCATTGTGAGACCCTGTCTTAAAAAAATTCTGCACAAAGAGATTAAAAAGTTAAAACACCTTGCTGTATTCCCTTTAGTGCTGACAAAATAATAAGCACATTTCTCTTGTCAGTGGTAATTTTTTAAAACAATTTTTTTGAGATAGGTTATCTTTGTAGCCCCAGCTGTCCTGGAACCTGCTATGTAGACCAGGCTGACCTTGATCCTGCAAAGATCTGCCCACCTCTGCCTCTGCGTCCAGAATGCTGGAATTAAAGGAATGTGCTACCACATCTAGCTGTCAGGGCTGTCAGTGATATCTTAAAGTCACGAGTAAGTAAATTTTTGGTCTTAAACTCTGGGATTTTCCAAAGCCCTGCATAGATTATAGTAGCTTCCAAAAGACATTTGGCAAAAACCTGTGGTTTTTGTTGTTTATGCTTGTTTTCTGAGACAGGGTGTCAGTGTGGCCCAGATTGGCCTTGAACTGTTGATCCTTCAGTCTTGCCCTTTCAAGCTGGGAGATGTTTATTTATTTATTTTTAATTCTGTTTTCTGGGCTCTGACTCAATATGTCTAGAGTAGGAAATATACATTTACCAATTTTCCCAAGTGGTTGTGATGAATAACAAGGTTTGAGAACCATTGCCTTGGGAAATTTAGTATAATCTAATTATTCAGATCAGACTGAAGGGAAGACTAAGGGTGCCTTTGGTCTATTTTATCAAACTAGATTCCCCAGAGGAGCTCTCCTTGGACAATATTTTTAAAAATCTGTTTCAATACAATGGTTTCTCTGAATGTCTTGATTGTCATGACAAAGGTTGGAGGAACTTTGCAGATCACTTAAAACCATTAAACTTTATAAAAATGTGCCTAGTTCTATAATGTTGCAATGATGTGTAGAGAAAATTTTCCTTTAGAAAAGAGTGCATTTACTTTACACCCATTAAACTAAGTATTCATGACATTTTCCGTGACACATTGTGCCTTTGATAAAAAATGAAACATTTAGCTTATTGTGGGGCACTTAAAGACACTGAAGATTTTGTTATGGCTTTCATTTCTCAAAAAACATCTATATTAAGCACAAAACCATTTTTAATTTTAATTTGTTTCAAAGATAATGTTTGAAAAGCGCTTCTGTTTTCTTTTTATACCAATTTTTCAGAAAATCAATTTAGTCTCTGATTCCATGTATTTTGTAACACACACAGCACTCTGTCTCGTGCTTTCAGCCTTCTACACATTGTAACTGGGAATTCTTGTTGTAATGGAAAAGTGGATCTTTTTGTCTATATCTCACTATTCCTAGGTTTTGGGATTGGTTCCAGCCCACTCTGGCTTCCAGAAGTCTCCCTCTCTGTCACTCCATCTGCTAATTGGTTCTCAAGGTGAATGTGTGATCCCAGGAGGGCCTCTCACAATAGCTCATCCTCCTGGACCAGTAATTGATCTAAGAGTGAGCTCATGCCCTAAAAAAAGATCAATCAGATGCAAGGTGAGAGAATTATCTGTCAGCTCTACCTGCTTGTGCTAGACACACCGGAAGAAGGTCACTCTGGGGCAATTGAAAGCAGACATTTCCTCACCATATAGTGAATTTTGTTTGCATTTGGCTTCCGGTATTTGGCAAGAGGCAGAGAAGAGGGACGGAGAAAGAGGATGATCTGGATCTTAGTGATCTTACTGGGTTGACTACTGATCTAGCAATGTGAAATTTGTAAAATTGTCCTTTGAACTATTTTGAACCAGATTTCCAGAAAAGTTCACATTAAATAATAATTCTGACATCTTGACCAATTATTTTCTTCATGTTTCAAATGAATAAAGTGAAGACCCCTGGCTTGAACCACATCTACACACTAAATTCTTTACGCCATTATCTTCTTCACCGTTTACAGAAGAGGTCTGCTAGCCAAGGGAATGATTTCAAATACAGCTCCAATTCAGCTGCCTTAGAATACTATCATACCAAACAAGGAATTAGTTGAATTTTCTTTAACCTAAATTTATAGGATCTTTGCACAAATTTCAAGGTATGGGGCACCACACATAAAAAGAAATAAATACAAAGCTCTTATTATTTACTACAGCGACTTTACCGTAATGGGCCTCTCTACCATCTCTCCTGCAGGATAGCAGAGTTTTCTTGTTGCAAATCGAGATTTTGAGTTGCCGGATCTTATAATCTGCACTAAAAGTGCCACAATAATTTGAAGGACTAGAACCTATGATTGTGGTATTTTCCAGTCTAAGAAAGTAAGTTTCCCTTTACCATCCAGTGGCAGATCAGAGTTTGTCTCTTAATTGTTCTTCCATTTTCTCCCTCTATTTCCAATCTAGTTCTGTGCTTTTTAACAGAATACTTTTTTTTGGTCATTTTTGAGACAGGGTCTCCCTGTAGCCCCAGCTGTCCTGGAACTCACTCTGTAGACCAGGCTGGCCTTGAACTTACATAATTGTTCTTCATTTTATCCCTCTATTTCCAATCTAGTTCTGTGCTTTTTAACAGAATACTTTTTTTTGGTCATTTTTGAGACAGGGTCTCCCTGTAGCCCCAGCTGTCCTGGAACTCACTCTGTAGACCAGGCTGGCCTTGAACTTACAAAGATCCGCCTGCCTCTGCCTCCCAAGTGCTAGGATTAAAGGCGTGCACCACCACGCCTGGCTACAGAATACTTTCAATCAGTAATGAATCCAAAG
This sequence comes from Rhizomys pruinosus, assembly GCA_009823505.1. Lineage (NCBI taxonomy): Eukaryota > Metazoa > Chordata > Mammalia > Rodentia > Spalacidae > Rhizomys > Rhizomys pruinosus. The sequence goes on from VZQC01008045.1 coordinate 809,076, forward strand.
AACATAATGTTTAAAATTTGTGTATTTGCAGAAATGCTACAGGAAATAGAATTGAATGCAGGAGAAAAGCAAACAGCTTAACATGCCTAAATAAATTTATAATTAATGTTTGTTTGCATTTTATTTTTGCTCATTTAGCAAATATGTTCAAAACTATTAAGAAGTAGGTGTGATGGTGCGTACCTGCAATCTCATCATTAGGAATGCAGAAGCAGGAGAATGATGAGAATGTGCAAGTTCTAAGCCAGCTTGCAATACATAGTGTGACCTTATCTAAAGATAAAAGATGTGATAGTTGATACATGAAAATCACAGTAACATCCCTAGAAGCTGTGTATATGGTAAGAAAATTAATAGCTGTGAATTTACCCTGACCTTCAGGACTAGGTCTTGTTGAATCCTGTAGCATGAAATTCTCCTTAAGCCTATTTCTAAAGTTCCCTCAGCAGAAGTAACTAGTATCCTGATTTTTTTTTTTTTATTTCTGTATGTGTATGAATGCACTGTCTGCATGTAGGTTTGTGCACCCGTGTCATGCAATTCCGTGGAGGTCAGAAGAGGGTGTCAGATTCCCCTGGAACTGGAGTTCTCCTGGAATTGGAGTTTCAGATCGTTCTCAGCCGCCATGTGGGTGCTGGGGATTGAACTTGGGTCCTCTGTAAGAGTGGTCGGCACTCTTAACCACTAGGCCATCTCTCCAGCCCTGTATGTTGATTTTTATTTATATCATTGGCTTGGCTTGATATTACTTTTATTTATTTTTATTGATTAATTGATTTATGTTTTAGAAAGGATTCACTCTGTAACTCAGGCTAGCTTGAACTTACTTTGTAATTTTACCTGTGTGGCCTCTAACTCTCAACGCTCTCCCTGTCTCAGCCTCCCAAGTTCTGGGATACTGGTGTGAATTATTATGCCTAGCCCCACTGCTTTATGTCTTTAAGAAGTAATTTAGTTTGTATAAGTGTGAGTGTGCACAGGTATGTGTGCTTGTTCCTGTGTGTGTTGGTGCATATGTGTGTGTGTATGTGCACGAATTTCCAGGCCAGAGGTCAACCTTAGGTATCATTCCTTAGGAGCTATCCCCTTGGTTTTTTGAGACAGGGTATCTCACTGAACCTGGAGCTCACTGGTTAGCCTAGGCTGGCTGGTCAGCAAAGCCAAGGATCCAACTATATCTGCCTCCCCAGTGTTGGGATTATGGGTGCACTACCATACTTGATTTCTTACAAGGGTTCTGGGGACCCAAACACAGTCCTCCAGCCTGAGCAGGCAGCATTGCTGACTAAGCCATCTTCCTGGCCCCTACTTTAGTTTCTGTTTATTTGAGCATTATACAATTCATTTAATTCTGTGTGTCTTTCTCCATGGCTTCCTTATTTCAATGCACACGATGTTGCTGAAATGCATTCATATGTTTTCCAGTAGCAACAGCTCACTAATTTTGAGGAAGTTTAATATTCTCTTCAGAGACTAGTTTGCAATCTGTTTAAGGCACTCTCCAGTAATTGGAAATCTGAGGGTGGTATTTTTTTCCCAGTTTTATTCACACGAGTAAAATGATAGTTTGGTAATTGTCCTTAATCATTTCTTTTAGTATATATGTCCAAGAATTTTCTAGAATGGTAGGTGCTTACCTGCCATATTGGTTAGTTCTGTTTAAAATATTTAACTTTGTGTTACTGGGGAATTATCTCAAGTCAGGGAGGGTAAGTGCTCTACCAATGAGCTACATGACTGGCCCTGGAACATTTAACTTGCTAGAAATACATCCAACTGTTTTCCGAAGTGATTAAATCAAATCCCATTCTCCCCAGCACTGTTTGAACATCTCTGGATTCAGATCTCTGCTAAGTCTTGGCCCTATCACACATCTGATTTTTGTATATTCAATGGTTGTGAAATCTCCTCTTTATTACATTGATTTTGTTTCTATGATTAGTAATAGAGTTGAATATATTTTAATGTGTGAACTCAACAGTTTTTATGGGTTTTGCCCATTTTTCTTTGCAGCTGTCTTTCTTATTGACTTGGTATTTTTGAAATAAATTCTGGCTCGTGTTTCCTTATTGATCATCTGTGCTGCAGTTATCTTAAGTTTATGATATTTCCTCTTCACTTTCTTCCTGATGTCTTTAAGAATCAATCTTGTGGGCCGGGTGTGGCGGCACACGCCTTTAATCCTAGCACTTGGGAGGCAGAGGCAGGAGGATCTTTGTGAGTTCAAGGCCAGCCTGGTCTACAGAGTGAGTTGCAGGACAGCTGGGGCTCCAGGGAGACCCTGTCTCGAAAAGACCAAAAAAAAAAAATAATAATAATAATTAAAAAAAAAAAAAAAAAAAAAAGTAATCGTTTAATTTAGTAGAATAATCTTTTTCTTTTGATTTGTATTTGTTTTTCCTTTTAGGAGAAATCGCATTGAATAAAATCGTTAATTCTTTGAAAACTGTAAAGTTTTGTCTCTTGCATCTCAGTCCTGAACTAATCTGAAATTGACCTTCATATATTGGTATGAGACAGAGGATACCAGTTTTTCATAAAATCAGTCATCCGCAGTATTTTCCAGATGATGTTCCATTCTTCGCCATCCGCGTTTGCGTTCCGCTCTTTTTCTTGCATCTTCTCATCTGGCTCCACCGTGCCCTGTAGATGTCTTCAATACCACAAAGTACTGGTTATCCTTCTTTTATTGGAAGACTAGATAAAGTGGTTGCACATATATTACTATTATTTTAATTTGAGAACATTTAAAAAATGTTTCAAAGCCTTCTCTTGGGCTTTTGAATTTCCATATAAGTTATTTCAGCAATAAATTCTCAATTTCTTCAAAACATATTCTTGGAATTCAGGCTTTCTCCAAACCTGGCTCTACACCGACCCCTGGTGGCCTTTTCTGTTGCTACAACACACTCACTTTTGCTTAAAAGGAAACTGGATTTAAACTTGTCTAGTTTCCTTGTGTTTTACCATACAAGCATTTTCCACACCAACTACAGACTTAATTATAACAGTAGAATAAGTGAGTAGCAGTAGGTTTGGAGGTGGGAACAAAATGCGCTCTTTAAATCTTAATGTTGCAATTAATAAACATTTTTGATTCAATTTTGCTTCATTGTTAGCTGCTTCTTTTGCTTCATTATTAGCTGTTTTGTCCAAGAACGTTAACAAATTATTATTTCTGAGAAAGCTGATTAAAAGCACAAGATAAATAACAAGTGAAAATCGAGAATTCCCCCGGCCGTCCTTTATTGATGGGCAATGTGTGACCTCCTGGGAACTTTCTGAGGCGATGGACTGGATTATAGAATTCCCCCTGTTGTGTACCACAGGTTCTCCCACAGCCCTGATGCCATGATAACACAGTCGTCCTTCAGGAGCCATACTGCACTTGGTTTCAGGACCCCCAGAGAGACCAAAATACGCATGCGTGGGAGTCTTTTGGCTAAAATGGCGCGGTGTTTGTGTATTACCTGTGCGGTCCTCCAGCGTCCTTAAAATTAATTCTAGATGATTTCTAATACCTAATATGATGCAAATCCTATGTAAAAGCCTGGCATACTGTGTTGTTTGGTGGGCAGTGATGAGGAAAAAGTCTGTGGTGTTCAGTACAGATACAATTAAAAAGTATTTTTTAGGGTGGTTGAGGTGGATTCCTAGCAATGAGGAGGAGAATGAGAGTTTCAGGCCAAACTGGGTTACGTAGCAAGTTTGAAACCAAGTAATATAATGATAAGCCCCTGTCTCAACAAAAACAAACAAAACAAAACACAAAACAAATCAGTCCTCAGTTGATTCTATGCAGAATGTGGACAGCATGAATATGAAGGGCTACCTATATTCAACAAATATTTTTGAATGAATGAATAAAGCAATTTCTTTTCTTTTCTTTTCCTTTTTTTTTTTTTTTTTTTTTTTTTTTTTTTTTTTTTTTTTCTTGAGGGCGGGTTCCTGTCAGCCCCAGCTGGCCTGAACTTGCTGTGGCAAAGCCGACGGCCGTAACTCCCAGAGCATTCCCTGCCTCTGCCTCCTGAATGCTGGGATTAAAGGCATGTGTCACCATGTTCAGCTGAATAAAGCAATTTCTAATAGGACTTAGTGTCAATGAGACCAGCAAAGACCATGTCTCTGATTTCTGCTTGAAGTGTGATTGAGTTCAAGTTTATAGAAGAAAATAGGAGGAAATGACACAAGAGATAGAGCGATGTTCAGAAATAAAGTTAAAATAAAATTTATTTAGTCATTTTTTTTTTTTTGAATAGTGTATAGATTTAATTATACTATATATATTATATATATAATATATATATATATATAGATAATATAATATATATCTCCAGATCTGTGTGCTCAAAGGTAGGTATGGGGTTTTAAAAATATAAATGACATATTTTTTGGTAATACTCCTCAAATTTGATTTTCCTTTCCAATTAATGTGTGAGGGTGATAATGTCAGTTGTATTTAGAACCCTATAGAATTCTGCTTAACACCTGTAAAGCATTCCACCTTGTACACACATCATAATGCTAAAATCATTTCACTACTTGAAAGCTTTTGTTCTTACACACAATCCTGGGCTGTAGAACTCTGGACCATCAATCTTGATGCATGTGTATCTTTCAGTGTCCAAAAACTGAGGTCAGTCGTCAAAGGAATGTGTGAACTTAGAATTTTGGACACATACTCCCAAATTTATTATGAATTGATACAAAGCCTTTCCCATTAAGTACGGTTAGTGAGAAACATTGAAATTGTCTTTTTTTCTTTTTCTTTTCTTTTTTTTTTTTTTTAAAGAGCCATTTGATATAATCCCAAATAATGAGGCAGGCCACACTTTCTTCCTTCCTTGTCTGAGCATCTTATGGATACTGTCTATATGCTGCTGGTCTGGAAATTCAGCACAGTGAAGCAGATGGGCTTCTCTATCCCTGTCCCCCCAGAATTCCAAGCCAGAGGGTACTAGAGCATGGTTCCTGACCCCTAAAGGGCTCCTCCATGGACTCAAATAGTTGAGAGGAAGCTGTGTAGTGGCTCCTTGATATATGCCCAGCATCACAGGGTCTCATAAAAAGATGGTTTTGTATGTGTGTGTAATCACACATACAATGAATATGTAACATTACTACAAAATATTAAAATGTATTAAGCATATTAAAATCAGCTAAGTTTTATGACAGTGATAACTAGCATTAACTTTTGGGCCTATATCTTGCTAGCAATGTACCATTAAATAAAATTGGGGCTTTATTATAACAGTCGCTTACCATCTGTCTTTTTTCCCTATACTTAGAAACATATTATGAATTTTCTGTTGTATCAATATGGCCTCACTTCAATGTTTGGTTTAGAAAATACGTAAGCATTTACAACTGTCCAGTGACTGAAAATTTACAAATTATCTGTGGTCCTTTAAACTCAACCTTAACTACAAACAAGTCCAAGGCAGAGGTTTGGCCTGCATGTTTGTACTTCCTGCGTTACTAATTGAAATGCGTGTTTCTCACTTGCTGCGTCCTAAATGACTTGCAGGATATATGAGAGATATATAATTCCTTCTTGTCGTAACCACCTTCCTAGGCAAGTGCAGTCTCATTATTACTAACTTACAAAAATCCAGACCCGTTGGGGAACTTTCGGAGGACACAGAACCGGCAAATGGTGAGGTTTCAGTTAGAACGTATTAGCTCTAATGGATCCTTTTGAAAAAGTATCTCTGCCCCTTGCTCACATAGAGATAGCATTTACACACGGAACTTCTGTTCTAAGGTTACTGATTTTATATCATTGTATGAAGGAATTTCCACGGAGAATTAAAAAAAATGTCTAGCTGCATACAGGAATCCAAGGACATGCGTTTATACTCGTTTATACACTGATGGAAACGGGAGCCTTCGGGTGGATGTGCCCGGACCCTCTGCGACCGCTGATACTAGCGCGCCATCTGTTGGCTGTAGAATGGCAGGCACTTGGTGCCTGAGAATTGCAATCTTTACGATCATCCATTCCCCAAAGAAGAGCCAAGCTCAGAATCTTCTCATGTGGTGGTTTTTACAAGGGATAAATCCAAGTACGCACCAACAGTTACTATGCATTAATTTTGCCTAAAGCTATTTGGTTTTTTAATTTATTTTAATTTGTTTATTATTTTCTTATGTTTATGAATGTACTGTCTGCATGTAGGTTGGTGCACCCCGTGTCATGCAATGCCGCGGAGGTTAGAAGAGGGTGTCGGATTCCCCTGGAACTGGAATTAAAGACGGTGGAATTAGCCGCCATGTGGACTGGGTCCTCTGCAAGAGCAGTTGATGCTCTTAACCGCTGAGCCATCTCTCCAGCCAGGCCTAAAGCTGTTTGTAAGGAATGCTTAAATTCATGTAAAAATGGTTTCACCTTCTCTATAACTGTTTAAGCATTTCTTGCTTAACTGAGGATAAACCAATAACTCTGACTTAAAAATACAAGGCTGAGCCGGGCGTGGTGGCGCACGCCTTTAATCCTAGCACTTGGGAGGCAGAGGCAGGCGGATCTTTGTGAGTTCAAGGCCAGCCTGGTCTACAGAGTGAGTTCCAGGACAGCTGGGGCTATAGGGAGACCCTGTCTCGAAAAGACAAAAAACAAACAAACAAAAAAAAAACAAAAACAAAACAACAACAACAACAACAACAAAAATACAAGGCTGAGGGTACAGCATCAGGATAGGTACAGAGTTCTCTTTTAAAAGTGGAGCTATTGACAACTGGTTCCTGTGGGTTTAAGGAGAGTAGATCTTCTTTAAGGGAGTGACTTGAGATAGGCTGACTAGACTAGTGGATGAACTTCTTCTGAGGGATGTATGGGTACAAATGCTTGACGGGATAGGACTTAACATATGATAGAATGTATGAAATCTGGTGCAGGGGCACTAGCGGGCTGCAGTTGGGGGAAGGGGATCTAAATTTGATCAAAACTATTATAATAAACACACAAAAACTCAATAAAATATATGTTAAAAAAGTAGAAATTAAGGCTATTTTGTATGATTTTTATCTTTGGTCTTTGCTAGCTCCAATTATATACCATTTAAAATTTGAAATAAAAACCCTATTTAGCTGGCCGTGGTGGCGCACGTCTTTAATCCCAGCTTTCGGGAGGCAGAGGCAGGCAGATCTCTGGGAGTTTAAGGCCAGCCTAGTCTACAGAGCAAGCTCCAGGCCAGCTGAGACTAAAGGGAGACCCTGTCTCAAAAATACTAAAAAACAAAACAAAACAAAAGAAAACCCTATTTAAATGGAATCTTCTAGATCTTCCTTGGAATGAAGTGTTTTCTCCACAACAAGCCATTTCATTTTGTCTCTTTTGCCGCTTGTGACACCATGATCCTCCTGTTAAATGCTAAAGCTGTCACTCGTCAGGGACCTGTCTCCTGGAGTCTCAGTTTGAAGTTCTCACAGCTTTCCTGTTATCTTCTTAGTCCTATCAACTTAGAGTTCACTCTTTCCCAGTTTCCCTAAGTACAATCAGCATTTATTTGTGGGAATTATGCAGTTCCATGTAGTCGGTTTTGACGAGAGGAATTCACCTCCTCTTTTTCTTTGCTTCCCTCCCCCAGAAGATTCCTTTGCTCCTGATGAAGACCAGGTCGTGAGGCATCTAATCTGGCTCTTCTTTATCTGATGTGCTATAGATGTAGTAAGTGCACATTTGTTCAGTGTCACTGGGAAAACTTTAGAAAGTCTAAGCAAGAGCTTGTTCCACAGAACTCATTTACGTCTGATGTTTTCCTTCAGTAAGTTACATAAGGTAATGCACTTGATTCATTTCCTAAGAGGGAATGTCACATACCTTATGCTTCCTGATACTATCAATTCTGGTCCTTTTATTGGTGTAATTATTCCTGCTTTGACAATTTATTAAAGACATCTTTATTGCAGCTGGGTACCGTTCTATGGGTTGGGAGTACAGGTTGACCACATTAGGGGAAGTGCTGGCCTCAGAGAATTTTGCATTTTAGTGAAGGATGGGAAAGTGGAAAACACCTGAAAACATAAAGGAACATGACATGAAGACACAGAGTGCAGCGACAGAGAGGACTCTAGGAATGGGCAAGGCTATTTTTAGATAGAGCCAAAGGCTCTAAGAGGAAATGGAATTCAAGCTGAGGCCTAAAATGTCAGCCTTGAAGCCACGAGCACTTCAATCATTTCCATCAGTGTTCAGCTTTGTGGTCTCCAAGCTCTGACAAATGAAGGCCAGTCTGTGAGAAATGGTTTTACTGGAGATAGAGCTTGGCAGTGCAAACACCTGTTCAGCCCTCACCACTACATCAGTATCATTAAGACCAGGCCACATTTCAAAGAGCAGTCTGGTAATAAGAAATGTATTCTAAAGTGTTTTTTTTTTTCACATTAGACTTTTAGTGAGGTTTTTAGAGATGAACTGAAGCATGACCACTGGTGATAATAATAATAAATAATAATAATAAAAATAAAATTCTGACCCACTTTGTGATGTAACTGTCTCTGAATTACAATGGGAATATCTGTAGATTTGTGGGAGGTGTGTGTATACATGTGTGAATGTGTTTGCTTTAATTAAGTAACCATGGAGGAAATTAAATCATTTTCTTCTAAAATAATCCCTTCTTTGGCTGGAATGTAGATTTTTAAAAATTTACTTATGTGCCTTCTCCAGGATTCCGTGCACTGGTCCTGCCCCTGTTCACATGGATATGCACAAACACAAATAGAACTGCTCTAGGAAGGGGTACTTGATGAAATATTTTCCCTAGTACTTTGTAGGTTCAATGTATTGGTTACAGTTTTCAAATAGATGACTCATATTAAAGTTTATCTGAAGAGTGCTCTGCGCTCTTCTGCTTCCCTGGGTCTCTTCTGTTTCATATTCTGGTATCTTGTCATAAAGATATGAATTTGAGATATATTTTCACAATACTCATTTCACATCCTTTTCACTGTGTATGATCAGGCATGAATGCTGTTTAAAAGAACTGTCTGTGGGCTGGAAGGATAGCTCAGTAGATAAAAGTATTGGTTGCACAACCTGACAACCTGAGTCCCGACTACAGAACCCATACAAAAAGCCAGATGTGGAGAGGCACATCTGCAATCCAGCTTGCCTATAATGAGATGGAAGGTAGGGATGTTTAATGGCTGAAAGCTCAAAGGCCAGCTACTCTGGAGTAGGAGGCCAAGCAACAGAAATGAGAGACCCTGACTGGAAACCAGGTGGAAGGCAAGAACTGTCTCCTGGAAAGTTGTTGTGTGACCACAATGTGTCATGGTACATATGTGTATACACACACACTCAATTTTAAAACAGGTTACATTTCTCCTTTGATTGAAAAATTTCAGCTTTTTGTAAATTTAATTTTTTTGAGAATTTCATATTTCTACCCCTCCTTCTCCCTCCTCCAACTTTTCCCATGTTCCCATCCCCATGGCCTGTCAAGTTCATGACTTCTTGGTATATAATTATCATTGTTACACACACACACACACACACACACACACACCCTACTGAGTCCATTTAGGGATACTTTTTTTTCCCTTTTTTTTTTTTTTTTGAGACGGGGCCTCCCTTTAGTCCCAGCTGGCCTGGAGCTCACTATGTAGACCAGGCTGGCCTTGAATCCACAGAGATCTGCCTGCCTCTGCCTCCTGAGTGCTGGGATTAAAGGCGTGTGCCACTATGTCGGGCCTAAGATGTTTTGTAGCTGCCATGTGGGTGCTGGGAATTGAACCTGGGTCCTCTGCAACAGCAGTCAGTGGCACTCCAGCCCCGTGATACCCTTATGTGCATGTATTTAGGGCTGATAGCTTGGGATTGAATAGCTTATCATGGGGACTTTGTCCCTGGAGAAGACTGATTCTCCCTGTCTCTGTAGCCATTGATGGCCCGTAGCTCTCCATCCAGGGGTGGGACCTTGTGATTGCAGCATCCCTGCCCTGTCTAGAAGGCAGCAGGTGGCCTGATCTGGCTCTTACAATGTTTCTGTGATGTTCCTTGAGCCTTAGATATAGGAGTTGCATCGTAGATGTCCCAGTTGGGACTGGGTGTAACCCATGGTTACTTATTACCTGCATTTTGTGCAGCTGTGGTTGAAAAAGTGAGCCCACACTCTCTGTCACTATGGCTGATTGCTGTCATGCTTCCTTGATTTGGTGGTTCCTTTTAAAAACAATTATTTATTTATTTATTTATTTATTTAGTTTCTAAGTACTGCATTTTCATTATCTATTAATCAGTTGAAAGACATCCAGGTTGTTTCTACATCCTAGCTGCTGTGAATAGAGTGGCAGTAAGAATGGTTGAGCAAATACCTCTGAGGTCAGATGTTGAATCCTTTGGGTCTATTTCAGGGAATGGTACAGATGGTTATAGAATAGGTAGATTTTTAGCTGTTTGAGAATTCTCCACAATGATTTCCATGGTGGCTCCACTGGTTTGAGCATCACCAACAGCAAACGAGGATTACCTTTGTCTGCATCTTCACTAGCACTTTTATACATTTCCCTTTACTTCACTGTGTTCTATCCTCTTCCATGAAGGTTCTGACCCCAGGGTCATTTGTATCCTGAGCTTTCAGAGCTTTCCAACTGAAACAAGTATTTCTAGACTTTTAAAGCTAGCATCCAGCTAAAGAAAACATGTGACATTTACCTTTCTGGATTTGGGCTACTTCCTTCAGGATGATTGTTTATAGTTCCATCCATTTATCTTTGAATTTCATTTTTCAAAGGAAAAAACACTCCCAACATCTTTCCATGAAGCCAGCATCACTCTAATACCAAAAACCAAACAAAAACTCAACACACAACAAACCCCTTATAGGCTATTTTCTCTTATGAACATGATACAAAAATTCTCAAAATAACCACTAACAAAATGCAAGAACATCAAAAAAGTTTATCCATCCTGATCAAGTTGGCTTTATCCCAGAAATGTAGGAATATTTCAAGAAACATAAATCAATAATTATAATCCACCGCATAAATAGACTCAAGGACAGAAACCACATTCATGTCATTAGATGGAGAAAAGGCCTTTGACAAAATCCAACATCCATTTATGATAAAATTCATGGAGAATCTAGGGATACAGGGGACATATCTCAACATAATAATGTCCATATGTCACCTACAGCCAACATTGTAATAAATGGAGAAAAACTAAAAGCATTCTCATTAAAATTAGGAATAAGACACTCTCTCCATTTCTGTCAATATAACACTTGAAGTGTTAGCTAAAGCAATAAAAACAAACAAAGGAGATAAAAAGGATGCAAATTGGAAAAGAAGCTGTCAAATTATTCTTATTTGTAGATTATATGATTCTATACCCAAATCCCCTAAAGATTCCACCAGAGAACTCCTAGAGCTGATAAACACATTCAGCAAAGTAACAGGATATAAAATTAACACACAGAAATGAGTTTTTTTTTTTTTTTAGTTCTTTTTATATCATGGCTATTTATCCTCTAGTGGATGTACAGCTGACAAAGATTTTCTCACACTCTCTGGGCATTCTTTTCACTAAACTGATTGTTTCCTTTTCTGTACAGAAGTCTTTTATCTTAATGAGGTCCCATTTGTCAACTAAGTGGAATTCTATTTAGAAAGTCCTTTCCTATACCTGTATCTTATAGGATACTGCATATGTTTTCATACAGCATTTTAGGTTTCACATTGGGGTTATTTATTTATTTATTTTATTTTTATTTTTATTTTTTTGCAGGGTGTTAGATGTTGACCTTCTTTCATCTTTCTAAATGTGGAGTTCCAGTTTTCCCAACATCGTTGGTTGAATATGCTCTTTCCTTCAATGTGTATTTTGGGCACCCTTATCAAATAGCAGGTGGCTGTAATTGCATGTGCTCATACCTGGGTCTTCTATTTTGCTCAGTTGATCTACATTTCTACTTTTGTGCAAATTACCATGCTGTTTTTTATTACTATGACTCTATACTATAGCTTGAAATCTGGAATGATAACCTGCCCAACATTATTCCTTTTGTTCAGGATTGCTTTGGCTGTCCTTGGTCTTCTGTGCTTCTAGCTGAATTTTAGATTTTTTTTCTATTTCTGTGAAGAAAGACATGGATTTTTGTTGGAAGTGCATCGAACCTTTAAATTGCCTCGAGTAGATGAAATTTTTATAATATTAATTCTACCAATTCATGAGCATGGGATTTCTTTCCAGTATCTAGTGTCTTACACAACCTATTTAGAGATTTAAGGTTTTCATTGTAAAGGTCATTCACATCCTTCATTAAGTTTATTTATAGATATTTTGTTTATTTTTTATAGTTCTTCTTTGAAGGTCTGCTAGAATTCTGCTGTATATTCATCCTAATCTTTTTTTTTCCTTTTGATCTCCTTATTTGTTATGGGTCTCTTTAAGTTGTTGATTTCTTCTTTGTTTACCCTTGGTGGTTCTGATGAACCTAGAAATTCATCCATTTCCTACAGGTTTTATTTTTTATATATTTTTAAATTTTATTTATTTTTGTATGTGTATGAATGTACTGTATGTATGTAGGTCTGTGCACCCATGTTATGCAATGCCTCAGAGGTCAGAGGAGGGTGTCGGATTCCCCTGGAACTTAAAGACGATTCTTAGCTGCCATGTGGGTGCTGGGGAATTGAACTTGGGTCCTCTGCAAGAGCAGTCGGTGTTCTTAACTGCTAGGCCATCTCTCCAGCCCCTCCTATCGGTTTTCTAACTTAATGGAGTATAGGTTTTTAGTGTATTCCCTTATAATGTTCTGAATTTTATTAATGTCTGTTGTAATGTTTCCCTTTTCATCTCTGTTTCTGTTAATTTGGGTCTCTCTTTGGTTAACTGGGCTAAGTAAGGGACTGTTGGTATTGTTTATCTTTTCAAAGAACCATTTCTTAGATTTTTAAAAATTATTTTCTTTATTTCTCTTTCATTAATTTCTGCTCTTGTTTTTTATTTCTTCCATCTATTGAATTTGGGTTTTATTTACTCCTATTTTTCCAAACTTGTGAATTGCATCATTTAGTCATTTATTTTTCCTCTTTTTTATTTTTTAAAATATAGGCACTTAGATCAATAAATTGCCCTTTTAGGAAGACTTTTAAAATTTTATTTATTTTTGTATGTGTATGAGTGTACTGTCTGCATGTAGGTCTGTGCACCCATGTCGTGCAATGCCGCAGAGGTCAGAAGAGGGTCTCGGATACCCCTGGAACTGGAGTTCTCCTGGAATTGGAGTAAAGACGGTTCTCAGCCGCCATGTGGGTGCTGGGGATCGAACCCGGGTCCTCTGCAAGAGCAGTCGGTGTTCTTAACCGCTAGGCCATCTCTCCAGCCCCTAGGAAGACTTTTAATGTCCCAGAGGTTCTTTGTTCTGTGATTTCATTTTCATTTAATTCCAGGAATGTTTTGAGTTCTTTCTTGCTTTATCCTTGTCCTATTACTAATTCAGTAGTATTTGCTTATTCTCCATAAGTTTGTGTAATGGTACTAGAGATTATTTTGCTGCTGATGTAAAACTGAAGTGCATTGTGCTCAGAGAGGGTACATGGAGTTATTTCAACTTTTCTGTATTTTTCAGATTTGTTTTGTGTTCCAGCATGTGATCTGTTTTACAGAAAATTCCATGGGCTGCTAAGTACAATATGTATTCTTTGTGAGCCTTTTAAATATTCTATGGATGCCTCTGAGGTCCATTTGGTATCATTTAATTTTGATATTTCTGTTTATTTTTCTCGAGATGATTGGTCTATTGGAAAAACTGGGGTATCCAAATCACATTCTATTACTGAGTTCAAGTTTATCTGTGCCTCAGGTCCAGTAGTACACTTTTTAGGAAACTCAGAGCCACAGATTTGGGTGCATATATGTTTAGGATTGTAATATATTCTTGGTCATTTATTCCCTTAATCAGAATGAAGGGTTCTTCTTTATCTCTTATGATTAATCACAACTGTAAGGTGATGCCTATCCCTCAAGGTAAGATGAATTTCTTATAAGGAACAAAAAAAATTCAGTTTGTTTCTTTTTTTATCTTTTTGACTTTTTGAGACAGGGTCTCCCTAGCTGGTCTTGAACTCACAGAGATCCACCAGCCTCTGCCTCTAGAGTGCTAGTATTAAATGTGTGTGCCACCATACCTGGCTTTCAGTTTGTTTCTTAATCTATTCAACTAGCTTATGTTTTTTGTTTGGGGGAGTTGAGGTCATTAATATTACCATTATTATTGAAAATATAATAATGAAAATAATACCAGATGTAGTGGTGGATGCCTTTAATCCTAGCACTTGGGAGGTAGAGACAGGTAGATCTTTGTGTGATCAAGGCCAGCCTGGTCTGCATGGTGAGTTCCAGATGGGCTGGGGCTAGGAAGACCCTGTCCAAACCTGAAAAAAAAACCCACAAGAAAAATGCATGTTGATTGCTATTCGTTTTGTTGCCTTGTTGGTGCTTGTGTACGCAGTCCTCTTTTGTGTGTTACTGACCATAACCCCTTGTTATCTTTCTGTGGCCTCTTGGCCTTGCTTATTCCTCTCTATTGCTTCCAGTATTCTCTGGATGACTGGTTTGGGGAACATGAATTCTTTTAGCTTATTTATATCATGGAATGCTTTTTTTCTCCCTTTAATGATGGTAGGTAGTTTTGCTGGGTAAAGTAGTCTGTGGCTTTTTTAGAACTTTGATTACATTACCCCAGTATCTTCTGGCTTTGAGCTTCCATTGAGAAATTAGCTGTTATTCTGGTGGGTTTCCTTCATATGTGACTTATGGTTTTTGGTTTTTCTCTTGCACGTTCAATATTGTTTCTCTGTCCTGTATATTTGTATTTCGACTATAATATTCTTTGAGGAGTTTCTTTTCAGGGCCTGTCTACTTGGTGTTCTGTGTGCTTTCTTTGTATCTGTATGGGTATGTCTTTTCTTAATTTGAAGGAAGTTTTCTTCTATGATCTGGTTGAATTGCTGGTCTCTGCCATCTACCTAGGATTCTTCCCCTTCTTACATGCCTATAATCTGTAGATTTGATCTTTCCATGATGTCAAAAAGCCTCTGTATTTTCATTTCATACTTTATTTTTAATTTGTCATTTTCTTTCATTGACTTGTCTAATTCTTCTACTTAGTCTTCAGATCCTGATATTCTGTCTTCTACTTGATCCATTTTCCTGGTGTAGTATTTTTCTGTTGCTCTGATAGAACCACCACAACCAAGAGAACTTATAAAAGGGAAGAGTTTATTTGAGCTTACAGTTGATGGTTCCAGGGGACTTAGAACCCACTGGGGCAGGAGGCATGGTGACACCAGGTAACAGGGAAGGAACAGAAAGCAGAGCTTCACATCTTCAAGCAGGCACAGGAGGCAGAGCAGAGACTCGAGATTAGCAAGGCATTTTGAATTAAACCTGCCCCCAGTGACAAGCTTCCTCCAGCATGGCCACATTTTCTAAGACCTCCCAAAACAGCACCACCAACTGGGGACAAAATATCCAAATATTTGGAGCCTACGGGGGATATTCTCATTCAAACAGCCGCACCTGGTTAACCTTTCCTCCGAGTTTTATAATTGGATGTTTGAATTTTTCAGTTCTGTCTTTATTTTGGCTTAAAATTTCTTCATTATAAAAAACATCTTAATCGCCTTTATATCCCTTCCTCTATCTGAACCCTTCCATAGCAGCCCCCATTGGATTTCATGCATCCTCTCATATATGTTAAGTCTCATCAAGTCAAGTTAGTGTTCTCAGATGTCCTGCAGTACAAGTTCATCCACTGGGGTCTCGTCAGTCTATCTAGAGTACCTCCCTTTAAGAAGACCAACTCTCTTCCACGCTAGGAATAATCAACTGCCAATGGTTCTTTGGCTAAGGTTGGGGCCTACTGCCCATTTCCCCAGTTCTCTGCTGGGTTTTTGTCTGGTTGAGTTTGCATGGGTTTTGTGCATGCTGACCTCATTGTTGTAGGCTCATAAGAGCAAGATCCCAGGAGCCTGTAAGACTCTGTTTCTATATGGTCACACACTTCCTCCCCTGGCTCTTAAAATTTTCTCCCCCTTCTTTCACAATGGTCCGCGAGCCCTGGGTTGGTGACGTTTAATTTAGAGTCCTGTTCAGGGACCTACACTCTGTGGACACTTATTTTCTGTTTTTGCCACTTGTGGCCTGCTGTCTTCATTGTCTTCTGTTTCTTGAAAGAGCTTCGTTGATGAGTGCTTCTTCATTATTTCTATGTCTTATGAATTCGGTTTTCAAATCCTGTATTGTCACTGTATTTTTGCTCAGCCATTTGTATTTTCTTGGACTTCAATTGGGAGTTTATTTCTGTCCTTTTAATGTTCATTCAGGTGTTTGCTTTTGTTGTCTTGGAATTCCTTGAATTATTTGATCATCTTTATAATTCTTCTTTTAAATACAGTGTCCTGAATTTCATCTAGGTAATTCCCTTTAGAGAAAATTTTTTTGGTCTTTTTGAGACAGGGTCTCCCTGTAGCTCTGGCTGTCCTGGAACTCACTCTGTAGACCAGGCTGGCCTTGAACTCACAGACAGCCTCTGCCTCCCAAGTGCTAGGATTAAAGGCGTGCGCCACACGCTCTACTGAGAACTTTTCTATGGGACTGGTAGTCTTGGGGCAGGGGAATATATTGTCTTTGTCTTTCAGTGTTTTAATGATGGGACATGAGCAGGTGGATTTATTTCATTGGTTGTGTCTGATATGAGATTATACTATGCTGAGTGGAAGTTTGGTTCAGTTTTTACTGTTGCCTGAACTTAGTTGATTTCAGGTCAGATAGGAGTGAGTTGGTCAGTCTTTCAGATACTCAGTGTTGGTTACTGGTTAGAGAGATTGGGGTGACTCCAGTACATTGCTAACTAGTATAATGCAAGGGTCTTAGGGATGGTGTGAAATTGCTTGGGTGAAGCCCTAGAAACTCCCCTGGTTGGATTCCAGATAGGTTTGCGTATAGAAAGGCAGCCAAGGGCAAGGGGCCAGGCAAACTCTCTGAAAAAGCATGTGAATGCAGCTTCTGGCCGGGGCTGGACCTGGGCCTGGAGCGCAGCACAAGACCAGGGACCTAGGTCATATTTAGGGAGGGAGTTTACAGATGTGGATCCCAGCTGGGTCTGGACCAAGAGAGCTCTCAGATGTGGCTCCTGGACTTGGTGGGTTAAAGTTGGGGCAGGGGGCAGCATGGGTGAGGATCCTGGGTCAGATTCTCTAATAGTGCATTCAGATGCAGCTCCTAGCTAGGCCTGTGCCTGGAGGTGTTTGGCATGGGATTTTTTCTATAGCTTTGAGGCAAAATGCCAGCTGATCAGAATAGCACATTAATCTAAAACAGTCTTGTCCCGCTTGTATCTCCAGACTCACATCTTGCTTCCACCTTCCTCATTTTAGGTAAATAGGAAGCATTATTGAATAGCATGTACTATGCTAATAATAGCTTTACACACACACACACACACACACACACACACACACACACGCACACACTCAGTCTGCTTATGTTTTCCTAACAGTGAGGTGGGTGGAGGTGGGGGCAGGAGAATCATAGTCCGACTAGTGTTTGTATATTTGATTCTAGTAGTTCCTCTCCTCCAACTCCAATTCCTTTCTTCCTTTGCCTGGTGAATTTATTTTCATTCCTTTGTTGTTGTTGTTGTTGTTGTTGTTGTTTTGTTTTGTTTGAGACAAGGTCTAGCCCAGGGTGACCTCAGACTTAAACGGTCATCTTGCCTTACCTTCTTCCATGTTCTACCATGACCAGCGTAGCCTTAAGTCTGAAGAGAACAATCATTTCCAGGAAGGACAATCACGTCCTTAATCTTGGCCTGATTATAGCTTTCTTACACTTACTATTGTGCACAGTAGAAAATCACTGACATGCCTATTTCTCCCACTAGGATTGAAGGAGGATCCTAACCAGGACTTAACTCATTTTATGATTTATAAGACAACGTCTGGCATACAGTAAAGAATTATTATAGCAAAGGCTTATTATATGATCTGTTCAAGTTGAAGGCACCATTTATTTGTAGTGTGCTGAATGGTAGTCATCAAAAAATATGTGCCCATGGGTTAATTCCTAGAATTTATGGATATTACCCTATGTGGCTGGAACAAGTATTACCTTATTGATTTTGAGAGGAGAGGCTTATTCTGGATCATGTGTGAAGAGATGTTCTAATAAGTGGAACCAAACACAAAGGTTGGAAGACAAGTGATACAATTGCAAACCAAGGACCATTCAGAGCCCTCAGAGGGTGGAAGAGACAAAGAGTGGGTCCCAGAATTCCTTCCTAAAGCTTTAGAAGAGACTGTGACCCTCGTGAGACCTCTGAAAGTATAAGAAAATAAAAATCCATTGTCTTCAGTCACTGAGTTTGTGGTAATTTGTTATGGCGTCCAAAAGAAAGTATGATAATCTCTTGTGGTGACATTTCTGAAGCTACGTTCTTGTCAAAATGAAGAGTCCTTTGGATCTAATAGTATAAGGGAAGTTATACAAGATTTTTCCTGAACAGGTTTTTCAGATCCCTCAGCGAACAAAGACACATTGTGGTCCCCAAGGCTAGGATTTTCTTTCCATCTTTTGCCATAAAATGCACCCCCCCCCATGAAATGTATATTACCACATTTCTGCAGATGCTAATGTTCAGTGGAACAGAATTTTAGGGTCTGTAATATGTAAGGCCCCTTTGCAATGAAAAGTGTAAAAGGCCTTCGAGAAGATATAGAGGGCATTTGTTCCTGCGATGTGTACACAGGCAGTCACCATGAGATCAATGAAATGCCTTTGCAAATATCTAATGTTTGCTTGGCACAGCTTCTCCTGGGTTTAGCTTTGCAAAACCTTCCTCAGCCTTTGTTTTCCTGGTCGCTGTGGGGCCAGTTCATGTCTCAAGGCAAGTTGGGGCTGGGCTGAGGGAAATTTCTGTGGAATTAAACAAATTTACTTGGTCTCTAGCTGTAGGTTGGAGGAGCAGCTAGCTCAAGGTATGTAGAATACTAAAGCTTGTTTGGGCTAGCTCAAGGTATGTAGAATACTATTGTTTGTTTGGGGTACATTTACCCTTGCTACTATTATTCCTTCTGCTTCAGTTCTTTGGAGTCTTTCTCTTCCCAGTGCCAGTAACAGCCCACTGGCTCAGGAAATAGCTTGGTTTAGCTATATGTGAAAGAAATAGTCACTGTATATGTTTTGGCAAACTTGTCATCATTCATCCCTGAGGCAAGGTGGCAAAAAAAATCAGGAAACTAAAGGATTCATTGTTGTAATAGGAGAAATATGGCCAGTAAAATGTTCTGTGTGGGGTTAATGGCTTGAAATGTTAAGGAGAATTAAATAGGTCTACATGCTCTACTTTGTTGAAATTTATTATTTTTTTTAAATTACAGAATATATAGGGAATGCACAGGAGGCCCTAACCTCAGCTGAGGAGCTATTGGAAGCTGATCACTCCTAGATGAGGGAGAGTTGATCTTCTTCAAGGGAGTGACACTAGATAGGCTGAACAGGCTTCAGTGGATAAACTCACACCGAGGGACATCTCGGCATACATACTGGAGTCAATAGGACTTAACGTATATGTCAGAAAGCATGAAATCCTGTAGGTGGCTTTGGGGGGGGGCAGGTAGTGGAGAGGATCTAATCACGATTAAGATGCACTGTGTGAAACGCACAAAAATTAAATAAAAAATATATATTAAAAACCGCAACTCAACCTCATGAATATATTTCCATGAAGATAAAACCATTTCCAATAATTATGGAACTTCAGCAGACTTAGACTTAAAATGATGAGGAAAAAAACCCTGGAAAATGCTAGAAATATTTTTGCCAGTACTTCAAGTGGATGATTTCTCATTAGCTTGAACTTACAAAGTGCATGTTTGTTTATTCGCTTATTTATTTATGTGTGTCACATGTGTTCATGTGTGCATGCAGCTGTGTATGAGCGTGTGCGTGCATGTATGATGACCTGAGGTCAACATGCAGTGTCTTCTTCAATGGCTCTTAACTTTCTTTTGTGAGACAATCTCTCACTGCACCTGGAGCTAGTCACTTTGGCTGCAAGCACCAGGGGTCCCCTCTACACTTCCTCAGCACTGGGATTGCAGGTGGATGCTATCACACCCAGCTTCTAGGTGCTATAATATGGGTACTGGGAATCAAACTCCCCATGCTTATATGGCACTCACCTTACTGACCAAATCATCCAGCCCCCTAGTCTCCACTTCTTATATTTAAAACTCAAATTATTTTGTTGTCACCTCCTTTTAAAGATTTCAAAACTGGGGCTAGAGAGACCTGGGTTCAATTCCTTTCACCACATTGGAACCCACAAACTTCCACAACTCCAGTTCCAGGTGATCTGACACCCCCTCCAGCCTCTGCTGGAACCAGCCACTCACGTGGTGCACATACATACATGTAGGCAAAACACTCCTACCCATAAAAAAGATTTCAAGACTACGTCTTAAATTAGGATCACTCGAAGGTTTCTCAGTTATTTCTGAGTTATTGCTTTCATATTGTCTCAGGCCAGCTGCGTCAACCCTCCTTGCTGGGTCACTACCTTCTGTTTTCTTTTTATTTATTTTTTTAGATTTTTAATAAAATAGTTCCTAATAAAACTTATAGCACCCCTCTCATCTATACCCCCAACCCCCTACTGGACCTCATGCACTCCACCCTCCATGCTAAGTCCTATGCAGTCAAGCTTTTGTACCCAGATATATTTTGGTGCAAACTCCTCCACTAGAATTTAGTCAGCACATCTAGAGATTGCAAGTAAGGCTCATTCTCTCTCATCCAGCAGTAATCAGTTTCTAGTAGTTCTCGGTTTATGGCGGCCTGCCACTCATTTTTTTTTTTCTTGTCTGATTGAGTTGTCATGGGTCTTGTGCCCATTGCCACCATTGCCACAAATTCACACGTGCAAACTTCCAGTGGCCTGAAAGCCTCCGCTTCCTTATGTTCATGTACCAGGCCTGGCTCTTACAGTCCTTCTTCCCCCTCTTCTGTCATGGTCCCTGAGCTATGGATGGGCGAACTCTAATACAGGTGTCCTACCTAGGGACACACTGAAGGCTCCTGTTTTTTAAAACTTGGCTAATTGTGGCCTTCTGTGTGCAATGCACTCTGTTGTATAAAGAAGCTTCACTGGTAAGAGTTAAAGAATGCACTAGTTTTCTCTCTACCCCTCATTCTGCAATGTGCCCTGAGCCTGTAAATGTGCCACCTGGAATTGGGCATCACTCAGACGTATTCTCTGTGTCTGACCAGCCATGAGATTCTGCTGTAGACTCCATCTGTTTCAAAGAGAAGCTTCTTTAATGAGTGATATATGGTTTGCTTGTCTATAAGATTCCATATTTGGAATATGGAATATTACCATATAGCTTATGGTAAGAAAATTTGTGTAGAAATATGTCTAGAGATATGACAGGGACAGAGTTCTCTGGGGATCTATGTCCTCTCCAGCAATGTGTATTTGGCTGAGTTCACAGTGCCACCCATGAGAAATCAACAGCTTAAATACCCCATAATCAATAAGGAAATTGAAGTAGTAACACAAAACCTGAGGACTAAAAAATTTCCAGACCCAGAGGGCCTGAAAAATTCTACCAGACATTCAAAGAAGATCTACAACCAAATTATTCAAAAAGATGGAAATGGAGGGAGAACTCCCAAACTCCTTTTCTGAAGCCAGTATCATTCCAATACCCAGACCAGGTAAAGGCACATCAAAGAAGAGAAAAACTATAGGCCCATATCCTTAATGAGCATAGATGGAAAGATACTCAACAAAATACTCACAAACCACATACAGACACACACCACAAAGATCATCCCTCATGATCAGGTAGGCTTTATTGTAGAGATACAGGGATGGTTCAATAGATGTTGTCAATAAATTTCATAAGACATGTAAATGGATTTAAAGGCAAAAATCACATGGTCATCTCAATAGATACAGAGAAAGGTCTTTGACAAGATCCAATATGCATTTATGCTAAAAGTTCTAGAAGGAATTGGTCTGGAAGGAACATACTTCAATGTCATTAAAGCTACATACGACAAGACCACAGTCAACATTATTCTGATGATAATAGAGAGGACACAGATCCTAGAGAACCCTGTCTCTGTCAAATCTCTAGACATATCTCTAGATAACTGGAGAAAAACTGGAAGCATTCCCATTAAAATCAGGAGCCACAGAGGGCTGTCTTCTATGTCTGGTCCTTTTCAATATAGTGCTTGAAACTCTTACAAGAGCAATAAGATATTAGAAGGAAATTAAAGGAGTACTAATTAGAAAAGAAGTCAAATTATCTCTATTTGCAGACAATATATTATACGTAAGAAACCCTAAAAATTCCACTAGAGGGGGCTGGAGAGATGGCCTAGCGGTTAAGAGCGCCGACCGCTCTTGCAGAGGACCCGGGTTCGATCCCCAGCACCCACATGGCGGCCGAGAACCGTCTGAAACTCCAATTCCAGGAGAACTCCAGTTCCAGGGGAATCCGACACCCTCTTCTGACCTCCGCGGCATTGCACGACACGGGTGCACACACTTGCATGCAGACAGTACATTCATACACATACAGAAATAAAAAAAAAATCCACTAGAGAACTGTTAGAAATGATTAATACTTCCAATAAAGTGGCAGGTTACAAAATCAACTTACAAAAATAAGTAGACTTTCCATATACCAGTAATAGCCAATCAGGGAAAGCATCCAGGGAAACTTTCCCATTCACAATAACATCAAAAAGTAGAAGTAAAACTAACCAAAGACATTAACGATCTCTGCAATGAGAGTTTCAAATCTTTAAAGAAAGAGACAGAGGAGGACACTAGGAGATGATAAAACCCACCGTGTTCTGTACTTCCTGTTTTGGCCTGACTCCTATTCATCTGTATTTACTGCCTATGAAGCTTAATGGAAATGGCATTTTCGAGCTTCGTATGTGTCAAAGCTTTCTTCTTTTAGGGGACCAGAGAAGTCTGGCATCTGTATAGAATGACGTCTTTATTGCACAGGGAAAAAGGTATCATCAGAACCTCAGCCTTGGGAGACATCACTCTAAACGTGTCTAATGTTTCTCATGAAGAGTTTAATTAGTTTATGACCTCTGACTTCAAGTGCCTGCGGAGGAAACTTAGTTACCCAAATCTACACTACCCACCTTCTTTCCTTTAGCCTCTTGTAGAGCAAATATTAAGCCCCAACTGTGATGGGTCTGAGATGTTCTTCTACTAGAAAACTGAGTTAACCTGCTCTAATGAGTGTATGAGTTTACATATTTATGCACACAGCTGTGTGCGTGTGTGTGTGTGTGTGTGTGTGTGTGTGTGTGTGATGAGTGATCTGTACACACTATGTAAATATACACCATATGAGATCTGATTCCGCACAACACAGCTGCAACTGAATGAGAGCCTGAAGTTATCCACATGTGTGGTAGGTAGACTTTCATATAGGAGAGAAATCCTAAGATTAGGAAACTTGGAGTTTATATATGAGTTAATAGGATGTCTTCCCATAGTGTCCTTTGGAGAGAGGGGAAAAAGAAAGACTTATCTCTGGAATACAAAGAATTCTCTCTTCTCAGAGAAGGATGATTGAGTTTCTATTTCACCACTCTAGAATGGGAACTGATGAGTCAAACGAGGAACATCTCCAAAGGACTCTATCTTTAGGCCTGGCACTATGGCCTGAAAATTTGTGTTCCCTCAAAATTCATATGCTGAAAGCTTAACCTAGTTGTAAGGCAAACTGAGCAACGTTAATGTTATATTCCTTGTGATCTGAAAACAACTATGCTCTTATATTGTGAATCCCTTAACAGGTTCTAGAACTAAGCTACCATTTATTTTCAGACTTAGGAAATTTGGTATATGGGTAGAGGGTATATATACATATTTTAGAGTAATATAAGATCAAAAGAAGGAGGAAAAAACCAATTTGTCATGTCATTATGTCTAACCACAGTATTTATTTTATGGCAGTGTTTCTTAGTATTTCTTATACAAGGCTGCTTGAGCTTTTGTCCAAGGCTTTTCTAAAATATTATACAGTAGTTAAAAGTATCAGGATGCTGTAACTTAGCCTTTCTGGATGGTTAATGACCATACTTAATGTCCATACCAATTTGGTCAAGGGTCTTAAGGGATAACTTTGTTCCTTGCCCTCAGAGGTCAACTAAATCCCAGGGGACAATGCATGGGGGCATCTCTTGAAACACTCTGCAAATGTGAGTCACCAGTCTTCCTGTGCAGGCAGGTCTTGGAGATCCATTAATAGGACTTCAACCAGTGTCCAGTCTATAAAGAGGAAAGTCTGCTCATGCTTCAAAAGGGAAGCCTGGTCTATCGAGACCTGACTTTGTCCTCAAGTGGATGGAACTGGTACATGAAAAGCCAAAAGGAGCCAAGGGCTCCCCCCCACCCCATCCAAACCTGAGTGACCACTGAGGACCAGATTCTCAAGTGACCTTGAGAAAACAAAAACCTTGGTTAGCCTGGGCTAACTGTGTGGCCTTAAACATCCAAAAGGAAAGTGTAACCAGAAATAAATAATTAGTAAGGCCTGAGAAACTGTACTTCAGGTATGAAACTTGAGATCTTAGTAAAAAGACAAAAAGTAAAAAAAAAGAAAAAAAAAGAGCACAGTTGTTTTGCCTGTCTTACTTGCAAGTGCAGTTACCCCATGGCTGCCACTGCTTTTGCCATCCTTCAAAGACACAAGACACAGCTTTCAACCTTCTGATATGGACTGAAGACTCATGTCTCCCCAAGAATCCTCTAAATCTTCAGTGCCAGATGGGGACTGCTGAGACATCCAGCTTGTGGACTGAGCTACTACTGGAGTTTCAGCCTCTTCAGAGTATAGACTGCCATTGTTGGACTACCCAGGCTGTATCACGGAGACCAGTACAGGAAGATCAAGACAGGATGCGGTGCTTACTGGACTTTATTTGGTGACCATGGGAAGGGAAAACCCCAGTGTGGAGCACAAGGGCAGAACTGATGGTTGGTTGAGCTTGTCAAGGAGGAGAATTCAAGCATGGCATCTTTCAGCCTAATAAAGAAAAAAAAATCATAAGGTGAAGATGTAAAAACCTATGATATATGTGGCATGCATATATGCATATTTTGGAGTGATGTAAATTGGAAGGAACAACAAGGACAACAATAACAACAAAAAGACTGGTTAAAACATCTGACTAAAATGATGAATTTTTGGTCGAAACAGTAAATTTCTGCATCGAAATTTTAAGAGACTGAGAAAAAGATGAAAAACATGTTTAGCAGAATGCATGAGCTCTGGTGGGGTGGGGGGGCAAGGAAGGGGGCACGGATTTAGATTTGATTGGGAAATTTTGTATGAAATGTACAAAGCTTCAATAAAAATTAGCTTTGAAAAAAAAAAAAGAAACAAATAGACCCAGGGGCTGGAGAGTTGCCTCAGTGGTTAAGAGCACTGGCTGCTCTTGCAGAGGACCTGGGTTTAGTTTCCAGTACCCACGTGGTAGGCTAACAATGGTCTATAACTCCAGTTCCAGGGGGATGTGATACCTCCTTCTGATGTCCTCAGGCATTGCAAGACAGGGATCCACTTACACACACTTCATTCATATACATAAAATAAAATACAATATTAACAAAAATAAAAACATCAGGTTATATTCCTTAAATATGTGTAATTTCAAGTGGTCAGTTTCATTCTTATAAAACTGAAAAAATTAAGAAATTAAAAACCAAGGGAGAAAGGTGTTTCTAAGCCTTTAACATTTCTCACAGGAAGAAACATTAATCACAGCTTCCTTTCTGCATTGTTGCTAGGTTTAATGGTAAAGGAAATAGAATCTTGACACTGAACTTTGTGGGTCATCCAGTACTTTTGTGGATGGGTGCTCTGGTAGAAACCTTTGGTGGGAATCAATAAGGCAAAAAGAAAAAATTAAATTTTTTTTCATGACACACATTATGAATGTTAGTTCTTGCCATGGTTGTGTGGAAATATTTATTTGTGGGTTCTGGAGGCTCAAGAGTCTCTTGTCTAGAGATTCTCAAATTATGAGATGTCCAAAGTTTAAAAGTTGTGGTAGAAGAAAGAAAAACACTGCAAACTTTAGTGCTTCCCTCACTCCATAGATAAGCTTTTGAGGTAGTTTATTTTCTAGTGAAGTTAATTCAAATATATTCTAATTAATTGACTTAGTGAACATTTATAAACACCTTTCATGTTACTATTAGGCAACTTACAACTGAGTTCCAGAAGGCTAGGAACATATCTATCTAGTGTACCAACAGATTAAATATTATTGGAGGAATGGCATGTAAGGCAGAAGATGGCTCTGGTGGGAGTTTGGAGCATCCCTGCAGTACCCACTGAGGCAGTCCTTGTATGAATGTCTGTGGCTTTTCTTCTACCCAGTACATATAGCTATTTGGGGATGTAGAGATGGTTTGCTACCTAATTTCTCATTTTCTTCAAATATACTGAATACAAATGGTAGGTATTTACTGTGGTAAGTTAGTATTTGATAAATGCTAGTTGAATTCACAAGGTAGATGGCAAAATATTTACTAGAACCTTTTGTATATCAAAAAGCATAAGAAATATAGGCTCATTGAGCTGATAGTTTTTGTAACAAAGATATATGTGAATAAGTCCATCCATGGCTGAGTCTCATCTCGGCTTTTGCAAAGCAAATGGCCATATTAGGAAAGAAATGGATGGCTGAGAATAGACAGGCTAATCCTTTAACAAAGGTGATGCCTGAGACTAATTCTTCAAGAGAAAATGAAAAAGGAGCCAGAAGGAGCCAGTCCTCAGTATTTACAATGTGAAGTCCTATGAAATGTTTAGTTTAAATTGGCCATAGTTTACTGCCTGCAGCAGTTGGTTTTTCGT
Organism: Rhizomys pruinosus; assembly: GCA_009823505.1. Lineage (NCBI taxonomy): Eukaryota > Metazoa > Chordata > Mammalia > Rodentia > Spalacidae > Rhizomys > Rhizomys pruinosus. Next base: position 835,998 of record VZQC01008045.1, read on the forward strand.
GTTCCTCTTTTAGAAGAAAGAAACATACTTAAGAAACAATCTTGCAGAAAGGATTAAACTTAAGAAGTTCCCATACCTTCTGTGACTAAGGTTTGAGACAAAGGAAATTGTGGTTTCTGAGGATGTCCGGAGGCACCAATGTTTAGATTCATCAAAGATTCAATTGTATTCAGGAAGGTTGCATTTCCTCATACAAGAGGGAGTGACATAGTCTGTATTACTGCCAACCACAAGAGTTGAAAGAAAAATATCACTAACTCTTAGAAAGAATATAAGACTGACTTCTACCCCTCTAGCAGTCATAGACCTGAGGTACTGAGTGCTCTAGGAGTAGTTGAAGAAGTCTGTCTCTTAGAAGAGTCTAGGATAAAAAAATAAAACATAAAATTCAAATGCTCAAACTGAGTCAAATTATATTTCATATACCTATTGAGTTTTTTGCAATTTAACATTAAATTTCTTTGTCATTCTCCTTTGTTAGTCTATGTCTGGCTACCTTGGGGCTTGGTGTGTGACCACAGCCTAGGACCTGTTGGCACAGCCAAGACTGCATTTCTTTAGCAATTTCATTTAAATATCAACACCAAGTTCCACCAATCCCTGCTAGGTCTTATGCAGATATCACTATAGGAAGGATCACAGAAAAAACAACAGCAGCAGCAACAACAACCCAGCAAATGTTCAAATTGTCTTGGAAGAAGGGGAAGTCAAAACTGAAAAACAAATCTTCGACAGATATGCCAAACATGACAAAGAAACAGAAAGAATATGATGCGACCACCATCTCTGATCAACCATCAATTGATCAACTCCTCTGGAAGGGAATTAAAAACTATAGAGATAGCTGAAATGTCTGAGACAGAATTTAGAGTTTTACTTATTAGAAGAATTAATGATCATATTAGAAGTGTCAAACAAACAGCTCCATGAATTAAAGAAATTTATCCAAGACCTTGAGAAAACAGTCTCCAAAAGTGAATGAAGCAAATGTCCAAAATATGGAGGAAAAATTCAGCCAGGAGATTGAGACACTGAAAAGGAATAAAACAGAATTATGTGAAACGAAGGGGATGGTCTATCAAATAGAAACCAGAACAGATACTATCATTAACAGATAAGGCCACACAGAAGAGCGAATTTCAGGGACAAAGGATGAAGCTGAGACAACCACATAAACAGACACATTGAAGAAAATAAAATTATGGAGCATGAACAAAATTTCCCAGAAGTTTGGGAAATATGCAAGAAGTCAAACCTGAAAATTCATGTGTAAAAGAAGGAACAGAGAAAAAAATTCAAACAGAATAGCCAGACTATTCAATGAGATTATAGCAGAAAACATCCTAAACCCAGTAAAAGAAGTAGAAGTTCTATATACATAGGTATATAAAACTCTAAACAGACATGACCAGAGAAGATCCTCCCCATGACACATTATAGTTTGTCAAAAATATGAAGCAAAGAAATAATCCTAAAAGCAGCATTAGAAAAATGTCAACTTATATACCAAGGCAGAACTATCAGAAGTATCTCAGACTTGTCATCATTGATCATAAAAGTCAAAAGAGCATTTAATGGAACATTACAATCTCTAAACTACATAACTATAAACCATAAAACATATATTCTGCAAGATTATCTGTTAACATTGATGGAGAAATTAGGGTATATCAAGACAAATTCAAATTAAGCAATTTATGACAAGCCAGCATTGCAGAAAATTCTTAATGGAGTATTTTAAATTCTAATGGAGAGGAAGAAGAAATACCCTCTCCCATGCAAATACATGAACGTACACATTCCAGGATGTTAAAGTTTTAAATGCTGTTTCCTCATCAAATTTGAGTTAATAATTGGAAAATGGATCCACAAAGAATTTGCATTAACATAATAATTGCTATAGTGAACATTGTATCTATCAAAAATTAAGAAATTTGAGTAAGAATTTGAACAGAAATATGTATAGTCTTCTATTTTAATATTTAGGACAATTATTCTTATTTTCTGCAATGTGCTAAAAGCATTTAATTTCTAAAAGGTTTAGAAATGAAAAAGCTAAAGTCGAGACTACATTTTGGGGGGACAGGATCTTCCTGTATCCTCAGCTGGCCTGGAACTCACTGTATAGACCAGGCTGGCCTCAATCTATCTGCCTCTGCCTCCCAAGGGCATTTTTTTTTTTTTTATATTTTTGCCTCTTTCAAATAGATGAGGTTTTTTTTTTTTTTTTTTTAGTGCAAGTGTGTGTTTGAGTGTGTGTGTGTGTGCATGCGTGCACATGTGTGGTGTGTGTGTGTGCATCTGTGCATGTATGTGCATGTGTGTATATGTACCTGCATGTGTGTTCTTATGTGTTTAGGACAGAGGACAACCTCAGATGTCATTCCTCAGGTGCCATCAAGTAGGAACGATTTTTCTGGAAATGGCTTCTACAGCATTTACACACTGAACTTTTTTCCCTTCAGTATTTATTTTTATCGAATTTTTGTTCATTTCTGCAATGCATTTTAAATCTATTTAGATCCCCTCACCTTTCTGCACAGCTCATAGCCCTCCCCACCACCAGGATTTGATGTATTCTTCTATATATGTTAATGCCTATCAGGTCAAATTTGTGTCCAAACTGAACTTTTTGCATAACCTTATAACCAAGATAATTGTATGTTTTGAGAATATTTAGAATTATGCAGTCGTTTTGTTTACATATTGACTACTCAGTTTGTTTAGAATTAACTGACCTTTAAGAAAAACAATAAAATCAGCATTAAAATGATTTGGAATCCTGATATATTTAATTCTTGCTAGCTAAACTGAACACGTTGCTTTTATCTTATACCATGTTCCCTATTTGTGACTCAGTTAATTCCTCTAACTCAGAACAATATGTGCACAAGATGTGACAGCAATAAGCTGAAAACAACAATGATGTTGAAACCATCTCCCTCACAAAGGTTGAAAACAGCATGCAGGCAAAGTGTGGTGATAGCTCTTTATGGTTCTGTATGCTGTTCTGGGTCAGTAGAGTCAGAAAAACAACTTCCTTTACAAGACTTATGAAGATTGTTCATAACTTTCCTACACCATGCTTGATATGCTGTCAATAAATATGAGAGGTAGCCCTTATTCCATATAGTCCTTTTTTTGACACCACTTTCCACTTTTCCTGAAGTGTTTAGGGATGAAGGAGGAAGAACAGGGCAATATTGGGCTTTAATGAATATGAAGTGGGACGGGAAGCTGGTTGCAGCAGCCCACCTGGCCTGCATGAATAACCAGGGACTGGACTAGAATGGACATGGCTGGGCTGGGTTATCTAGAGCTAGGGCAGACACTGAAACTACTGAAGCAAGAGACATTGTCCAGCCTGCTGGGAACCTTTTTATTGCAGCTCTGGATCTCAAGGGCAGCAGGGTGGGCTGGGGCTCTGCACCATAGGCTTGTTTAAGTCAAGCCATTCTTCAGTTTCATTAAAAAACAGCAGGGTTAAAAAAAACGGGCATGGTGGTGCATGCCTTTAATCCTAGCACTTGGGAGGCAGAGGCAGGTGGATCTTTGTGAGTTCAAGGCCAGCCTGGTCTACAGAGTGAGTTCCAGGACAGCTGGAGCTACAGGGAGACCCTGTCTCAAAACAAACAAACAAACAAAAAAAAAAACAAAACAAGCAAGCAAACAAACAAACAGCAGGGTGGTGTGGGGATGTGGGGTTCCCTGCCTGTGGTAGGACTCGTAGCCAGGGGTAAGCCCATCCGGTCAAAGAAAGACCTGGGAGTCAGCTTCAAGGGGCCAAACAACTCATTCATTAGCAGGAGGTTAGGGTCTTACATAGAAACTTTGTCAGGGTCCTGCAAAGGATGGGGTGGGACAGCAGGGGAAGTCTACATGCACTTTTTACAACACCCTTTGTTTGTGCTATCTGGCAGAGGTGCCATTTGGTTCCTGAAACCAAGGTGTGGTTTTAGAAGTGGCAGGTTCAGGAATATTACACCCTGCTATGAAACTCCCCAGGGGAAGGGCTGTAGGCTGCCAACCATCCATCAGGTTGTCATCAGATGTTCCTTTAAATGTATCATGTGTGTGTGCTGCCTTCCACGAGGTGCTCTTGCCCCCCTGGACCAGGGCTCGCAGCTCCATGGTACTGCAAGCCTTGGGATTGTCCCTGGCCAGCCAGTTAACAATCTGGGCTTGAGCCCCAGCAGGGAGGGTGAGGGAGGTAGGGAGTAAGACCCAGAGGAATAGAAGGAAGGAAATAGAGAGTAAATAAGAAACAGACCCAGAGTCAGGACCAGGAGTAATTCCGCAAGGGAAAATGCTCGCTTTATTACTGTAACTCAGGGTTTTTATACAGAACCTTGTAAGGGGGTTGGGACAGGCAGGATTTTAGGCCATATGCTCCAGATCACTACAGGAATGTGACAATGCTTTGCCCAAGGCATAAAGGACAATTGGCACCAGGCAGGTTTCATAGGCAAGCAAGATATCAGCAGGAGTCCAGGCTTGGAGGGTGCTTGCTGACTCTCTAAGTGCTTCTGCCAAAAGAATACCTACATCAGGTGAACGGGGACCATTGCAGGTTGAGGGGCAAGGCCAGCTCTCTTATTGCTCAGCCGATATGGAATATCTGCCCCATGGGGTGGGGACAGGCACATGCATTCAAGGGCCCCTCTGAAGGCAGCACCATGATGGACAGACCATGAAGGTCAAGGCCCAGGAAGCAGCCAAAACAGGCCAGATAAAGCTGCTAATGAGTGGGAGGCTGGGTCAAACTCTCCCCAACAGGATCTGGGCCAGAACCTGCAAAGAGCTGGAGAGGCCCTGGACACTGAGCTGTCTTCCCCCACTTCACAGAAAGGCCAGAACCCAGGAATTAGAACCTAGGTGTTCTGTCCTCAGGACAAAGATCAGCCTTCTATTTACAGAACCTGCCAGAAGACAGGAAGCACACTGGGATCCAAGAGTGGAGCAAGCACGGCAAGTTCTCAGGTGCGGCTTGGGACCATTACAGGTCCTAGCCCTCCACCAAACCCAGACCTGTAGGGGACAGAGGACCTTGTGAGCTCCTACTTGTGTCCAGGCTAGACACAGCATTGAGGCCCCTGCAAGGGGTGGGGGGTACTGGGGCTGCAAAGACTGGGTAGGGCTCTGGATCTCGTGCATATGGTACCCACTGGCTGTCCAACTCCTCAATGGGGCAGTGGTCCAATTTTCAAGCCTGCCTTTGCTTTGTCTTCTGGAACTTTCCATCTTGGTCCCCAGTCCCAGCAGCAGCTCTCCTTCCTGCAAGAAGCCTTTGGAACCTTGCAGGGCAGGGCAGAGTGTCTCAGTCTAGGCAGCTGGACATAACTACGTTACTCTCCCTTAGCCAGACCACACGGCAGGTCTCCTTTGCTTTGTTCTCTGCTAGAGACTTCATCCACTTAGTATGGCTTCCACCAGGGACTTCACCTTGGTGATGGCCTTCAACTCAGATACTGTTAAACTGGTTCACTGCTCAGGAACCCCAGCCACATGGAGGTAAGATAATGATCCTGCTCTGATGATCTGCCTTGGCCCTGGGCTTGGCAGCCCTGGCTAGTTGGGCAGGCGGCCAGGATCAGGAGTGGTAGCAGCTGCCTCTTCAAGGCACAGCAGTATCTCTGGCCACTTCTGCCTACAACAGGACCAGCTGGGGCCAGAGAATGAGGCCAGGCCCTGCATAGTGTGGAGGTGGTGGCTATGTGGACAGATGTATGACATACTGGGAGGCTGGTGGCAGTCTGTGCTCAGGCCTGTGGCTTGTCTGCACCAGATGTGGTGTTTGCTGTGGTGTTTGTTGCGGTGTTTGCTGTGATGTTTGCTGTGGTGTTTGCTGTGGTGTTTGCTGCAGTGTTTGCTGGGTGTTTGCTGCGGTGTTTGCTGCGGTGTTTGCTGCGGTGTTTGCTGCGGTGTTTGCTGTGGTATTCTTTCAGCAGCTCCTCCAGGGTCCCTGCATCCTCTTTGTCTGTGATCAGGCAGACCAGGACACTGATGGTGTCTTTGTTGGCATCCTCCATCCTGTAGGCAGGGTTGATCCCCCTGCCTCCTGTAGGGCTGGTGGAGCCTCCTTATGGGCTGCAGCAATGGCAGCCCTTCTGCTTGAGCAGGTTGCACTCCAGGATGTCCAGCAGCCCCATGAGGCAAAAGTCAGCCACAAAGGCAATCACCACATATTGGGCAGCTGTCTCCTCAGGGCCCACCTGCAGTTCCCAGGCTGTCGAGACTCACAACTGCTACTGGGCCCTGCTGCCTCCTCCCCATCACAAGGGTTCCACTGCCACCCAATCATCACAGCTACGGGTACTTGCCAGTACCCCCAGAGCGTGGCTGTCATGGAGCACGAGGAACCCCCAAAGGCCCAAGCCACCCAGGCTGGCAGTCCCCACAGACTGTATCTTGACTTGCTCTGCCGGGATGGGCCTCTGACCTTCCTTGAAGTCTGTAGCTGCCGTGAGGTCGGCATGGGTGGAGCTCCAGGACGCTGAGAAAGTGCCTGGAGAGGAGGACCTGCATGAGGTGTCCTGCCCTGCATCCCGGGCAGTCTCCTAGCCAGGTGGACGGAGCCGAGGAGTTTTTGATGTTGGGATGGTCAGAGGCCAGGGCAGCAGCATGAGGAGGTGGCACATGGAGCAGACCATGGATGACAATGATCTGCTGCTGACCTGAGCCACAAGGAGGGTCTGTGCAACTGCTCCTCTGCAGACAGGCCAGGACCTGAGAGATCCAGAGACTTCCAGGAGCCCAGCTGCCAGCACAGCTCCACAGTAAAGGACGATGCCCCCAGAGCCCTGCCAGCTCCAACCCAGGAGCCCGGCTGCCAGCACAGCTCCACACTAAAGGACGATGCCCCCAGAGCCCTGCCAGCTCCAACCCAGGAGCCCAGCTGCCAGCACAGCTCCACAGTAAAGGACGATGCCCCCAGAGCCCTGCCAGCTCCAACCCAGGAGCCTGGCTGCCAGCACAGCTCCACACTAAAGGACGATGCCCCCAGAGCCCTGCCAGCTGCAACCCAGGAGCCCGGCTGCCAGCACAGGTCCACAGTAAAGGACGACGCCCCCAGAGCCCTGACAGCTCCAACCCAGCCTAGCCACCCTGGCTTGAGGAGCATGGTTCATTTTTAAAGTAATTTTTAAAAATTATTTTTACTTTATGTATATGAGTGTGCTGCCTTCATGTATGTAAGTGCACCCATATCATACAGTGTCCACAGAGGCCAGAGAAGGGTATCCAATTCCTTGGAACTGGAGCTATGGAGGGTTGTTAGCTGCCAGTGGATGCTGGGAACCAAACCCCAGTCCTCTGCAAGAGCAGCCAGTGCTCTTAACTGATGAGCCATCTTTCCAACCCTCACCCCTACATATTTCTGAGAAAACAGTTCTGAGGGAAAGCAGAACACCTCAGAACAGATTGGATCCACTCTTGGTTAAAGGACTCCAAGAGTAAAGTCTTTTCTTTAATGTGGCATCACTGAACAGTCTACCTCGAATTTTTGAGACAGGTGTCTCTTTGGCCTGTAATTCACCAAGTAGGGTAGGCTGGCTGGCCAGAAAGCCCAAGGGATCCGCCTGCTTTTGCCTCCCTAGTGCTGGAATTACAAATGTGTGCCACCACACTCAATTTTGTTTTACCTGGGTTATGGAGCTCCAACCCTGGTCTTTGTGCTTGCAAGGCAAGCATTTTACTTGTTGACTATCTTTCCAGCTCTGCTCTATTTTATGTTAGTTTATTTTTGAGCCAAGGGTTGTTTTTTATCTTTTTGAGACAGGGTCTCTTTTTAACCCCAGCTGTGGATCACCAGGCCGCCATGTGGGTGCTGGGGATCGAACCCCAGTCCTCTGTAAGAGCGGTCGGTGCTCTTAACCGCTAGGCCATCTCTCCAGCCCTTGTCACTGCTTCTTAAACAATACAGTTTAACAAAGTATTTACATAGCATTTACAATATGTTAGGTGTTGTTGCAAGTATGTAGACAATTTAAAGACCCTGAATAGCCAAAGCAACCCTGAGAAAAAAGAGCAATACAGGGGGGATCTCTATACCAGACATCAAACTATACTACAGGGCTATAGTCATAAAACAGCTTAGTACTGGCAAAAAAACAGACCAGTTGACCAATGGAATAAAACTGAAGATCCAAACCTGAGCACATACAATTTCAGCCACCTCATATTTGACAAGGAGACCAAGAAGACACAATGGAGGGAAGACAGCATCTTCAGTAAGTGGTGTTGGTAAAAGTGGATCACCACCTGTAGAAGAATGAAATTAAACCCCTACCTCTCGCTCTGTACAAAAGTAAATTCCAGATGGATCAAAGATCTCAATGTGAAACCCAAAACTCTGGAGGTGATAGGAAAAAAACTTGGCAGCAGACTACAAGACATAGGCTTAGGAAAAGACTTCTTAAATCAGACAGCAGCTGCACAAGAAATAAGATCGACAATTGACAAATGGGACCTCATTAAACTCAAAAGCTTCTGTACATCAAAAGAAACAAGGAAGTGAAAAGAAAACCCACTGAGTGGGAGGAAACCTTCACTGCAGATACATCTGACAAAGCATTAATTTCCAGAGTATACAAGCTACTCAAAAAACAAAGAAAGAAAACAAATGAATCACTCAAAAGATGGAGCAAAGAACTGAATAGAGACTTCACAGAGGAGGAATTAGAGATGGCTGACAAACATCTTAAAAACTGTTCAACATCACTAATAATTAGGGAAATACAAATTAAGACCACTCTAAGATATCATCTCACTCTGATAAGACTTTCCAGTATCAAGGAAACAAACGATATCAAGTGCTGGAGAGGTTGTGGGGAAAGGGGAACACTCATCCATTGCTGGTGGGAATGTAAACTCATACAGCCACTGTGGAAAGCAGTGTGGAGAACCCTTGGAAGACCCAAAATGAGCTTGCCATTTGACCCAGTCATACCACTCTTGGGTATATATCCACAAGACTTATATTACTGCAGAAATACATGCATAGCTATATTTATTGCAGCTCTGTTCAAAATAGCAAAAAGCTGGAACCAACCCAAATGCCCTTCAACTGACTAGTGGATAGAGAAAATGTGGTACATGTACACAATGGAGTTCTATGCAGCAGTAAAGAAAGATAACATCATGAACTTTGCAGGTTAATGGATGGAGCTAGAAAATATTATATTGAGATCTCCCGAGACAAGCTGAAGCATGTGCAGGTAGGTAGGCAGGAGCTGGGTGCTTCAGCAAGGCTGATTGCTGATTGATTTAATATAGTTAATCCATTAATCCAGTTGTCTTTGGTTTAATTGGCTTTTGTGGCTGTGGGGGCAGAGTTATCCTCCCAGCTGGTATAAAAGGTAGTGTTGTGTGAGTCTTGAGATCTGAGATCTCCTGAGACCAGCTGAGGCAAGCACAGGTAGGTAGGCAGCAGCTGGGTGCTTCAGCAAGGCTGATTGCTGATTGAAGAGCCCACCCACTGCCCCCCCCACCAACTGGGATTATGAAGGTATCTGAAGGAGGCAAGCAAAGCAAGCCTTCAACACAGTGAAGAGGCATTTAGGACTTTCATTGGAATACAGACAAGGAGAAGCTCATATGCCAGGAAAACAAAGAAGAGACAACACCGGAAAGGGACAGGATAATCCAGCATCAAGCTCTACCCTATGGAAGATTCCTACAGTGGGATCCCCCTGGGGATGGCCCAGGACACAGATATCAGAAACACAATTGGGAACATATTTAAAGAACTACAAGATTATAAAAAGCAAATCAAAGAACTAAGAAAAGAGAATGAAGAACTCAAGAAGGACCTAGAGAGAGAAAATGACAAACTCTGGAAGGAACTGGAAACACTGAAAAGATCCCATGCTGAAAAAGATAAGGAAACCAACCAGTGAAGCAAAGAGCTACAGGAAGAGATTGAGAAGCTCCAAAAAGAAGTAGAAATACTAGAGAAATCAGAAGAGGAAA